>JARFXV010001874.1:290000-321463 GCA_031761425.1 Cosmopolites sordidus | reverse complement strand
TCTAACAATATTGGTACTGATGTAGCATTGTCGGCGTATCATGCAATAGTTGGGTCAAAGATGAGCTATGGTTATATTTTCTGGGGAAATTCCTCTGAAATACGGATAATTTTTGTGCTTTAGGAGAGATGCCTTAGATCAGTTGTAGACAGGTTTTTAAGGAACAAAGAATATTGACCTTGATCGGTATGTATGTGCTCAACTCTTTTATGTTTGCTTATAATACAAAGAACTTGTTGTATCTTTTAAGTATCAACACACTTATGCAACGTGATTTAAATCAGATCAATTACCTGAAAAATATCATTTTAGTTATATTAAAAAAAAAAATTATTTTATGATTATAAAGATATATAATAGTTTTGCGGAGAGTATCCGGACTCTACCCAAAAATAAAGTATAACATATTTTAAAGACGTATTTATTAAAAAATGTATTTTACTCATTGGATGACTTTTTAATGATACCCGCAGATCTGTGTTAATATAAGATCTTAGTGCTTTCCTATAGTGTAATGGTAATAATTTGTGAATTATCATAATTACATGTATCATAGGTATCTTTTTCCTTTTTGTATAGTGTTTTATAGTTGGTTTCTTTTTTTGTTTTCTTTTTGTAATTTTTTGTTGTTATTTTAGTTTTATTTTAGTTTATTGGTTTGTGTTAATTTAGATTAAGTTTAATTTAATTTTTTTTTCAACGTTCCATACCTCTTGGTTCTATAACGTTATGTATATATACTGACTGAAACAAATAAAGATAAAGAAAGAAAAAAAAAGAAGACTGTATAAAACTATTAAGCCAATCCATTAATTTTATTATACATTTGCAAAGTATCTGTCGATCTTAACAATTTACATTCGCCAATAAAACTTCTTCAGGGTCTTCAAGTGAAATCATCAGTTTATTCAGTGACACTGAATAAAGAAAGATTCTAGTTCTATGTAGTTGTTGAAACCTGCTTCAAATCCACAGAACGAATATTTTATCCACCGAACTCAATAATCCTGAGAAGCAAAACCAAATATTAGATTTAGAGGAAATGGTGGAACTCGTTGCCTAACAAGGTATGTTTTCGAGCAAGGCATTGTTGTGAATTTAAAGGAAATTTCTAAAGCATAATCAAATTTGCAGTGATTCCGCACAATCGGCTTTTCGACGTGAACTTCTGTTGTAAACAATTCAATCGAATGCGAAGCTGTACCGAAAATACCCGGCTTTTGTTAGCAAGACAACAATGCAACATCGGTTTCTCTGCAGCAAGACAATTTGAAATCGCATACTACCAGACTAACGAATTATCACTAGACACTTTTTATATCTGAAGAAGGTCGATGTATATTATAATGCCCTGTACATAATGTTGGCGTCTTTCTAAATAATATTTTTAAATGTAATATATAAATATAATTTAAGTAATATTTAAATGTAAACGATAGCATTGTTTAGTGCCTTATACCTTGCCAGTTGTACAACAAGTTTCAAAATTTCATTTCGTTTTAATAATTAAAATATTTTGATTCTTTTATCGCGAACTTCATGGTATTGTATGTTAACCTACGAATTTCTCGACAAAAACTCTAACTCATCTTATATATCCTCTAGATATTTTTCCAACTGAATATACATGATTGCAGAGTTGCAGAGTCACTTCCAATCGCTCTTCTCGGTAGATTTTAGTTATGTGGATTAGTTATGTGGTTAGTGTGGCTTTAAATAAACTATCAAGACTGAGTTAGTATACAACAATTTTTTTGACAAAAATCATCAGTGGACATTAAAAAAATACTATGCCAGCTTTTTCACATCAACTCATGTATCCGACTTATTCAAGGAAATAACACACGAAATTATTGTTTCATCCCCCTATGGTCTTGACTTATCGCCTTATGATTTCTTGTTCGTGAATATTAAACCTGATGTTTACAAGGGTTGTTTAAAAATGTTTGAGATTATTTTTTAACATCCCCTTCCAATTCAATATATAGACATACGACGTTCAATCTTTTTAACAGTCTCAATATATTACGATTTGTCCAATTCTATAAAATAAGCGGTTATCTCAGTTTTAACCTCATCATTTGTCTTCATCCAGTGAGCAATTTCTTCCGGTTTAGGAACAAGAAGTAATCATTAGGAGCGCGAAATTCGACTAGTAGAAACCCTACGAAGTGCAAATTATGAAGCAACAACCCAAGATGCGTATGCAGGTGCATTATCGTGATGAAAGAGCAAAATGTTTTGGCACTTGACAATGACATGGCACTCTTCAATTGGTCCAGTAGTGAAATGTAGTACGCCCAGGTGTTGAATCTGCCTTTTGTCAGGTAGTCTATGAACACTATACCAGAAGTCTAGAAGACCCCAGTCATGGCTTTTCTTGCAGATGAAACCGTTTTCCCTTTTCTTAGCGAATTTTCACCTGCTTCCACCCACTATTTTGTCTGTGACGTATGATGGAGAATCCATTTTCATTTACAAAATATCGTGAAAAATACCTTTACTTTGCGATTATTCTGTTTTGCATTATGGATGATTTTTTTAATGATTTTGATGACCGTAAAGGTTTTCGGTTATTCCGAGCGTATATTATCTTTAATGAATGTATGACCATGTTTATATTCAGCAATCCACTTTTTTACTACCGGAAATGAAGGAAAAAATGTAATATCTTGATCGTTGTCGAATGGTACCCCTCCAAGTGCATCTTTCAAGCGAGCAAATAAAAAATAATCACAGGGTCACAATTCTGTGCTGTATGGAGGGTGTTCAAGGGTTTCTCAATGCATACTCTCCAGTTTTTTTTCGTCAAATAACGCACATATTTTATGATTGAAGCCAAGATGATTTCTGATGAGTTTGAGCACTTCCAAAGCTAATACCCACCTTTAAAGTGATTTCATGAATAGTGAGCCTCCGGTCACCTTCGATAAAGTCGCGATTTGAATCAATGTTGTCAGCAGTGATATTTGACCTGGGCCGTCGATTATGACTTATATTTTCCATACTTTCTCGTCTATTCTTAAACTTCTTGGCCCAATGAAACATTTTGGTTTTAGACCGGGTATCGTCTTCATAATGAACCTTCAACTGAGTTAATATTTTGGATGGTTCAACACCTTCCTTGGTTAAAAACTTTATTATAACCCGCAGCGCAACGGACGCTGGAACCTGTTGCTCACTCATGGCTGTGCTGACAAAAGAACTGAGAGAAGCAGCTCACCGAGCGTTTCCTCTATTCCAAATACATTACATTGCAACGATCTATATAGATAGTCCGCTTTTGATTGGCCCGCTATGAAGAACCCGAAATTCCGGTTTATATTTGATTCGCCTTTATATTTTACTTGTCAAACACCCATATATATATATATATATATATATATATATATATATATATATATATATATATATATATAGAGTAATATTTAAATGTACTACTAAATATACACTAAATTTCAAACAAATACATAACTTTCAATAAATAAGAGCTTGGTTACAAAAATAAGAGTACTTAGAAACAGCACGCACAAAAAAAGAAAAAATTAGTAGAACAAAGACAAACTAGTTAAAATCAACTTATTAATTAGTATTTTGTTGGATAGTCTTTATTTTGCAAAACGACGGCATCGTCTAGGCATGGAGTCTATAAGATTGCGGTAAACTTCAACCGGAATGAAATACCAGATTTATTGAGCAGTCTCCCATGACCGTGTCTTCAAAATATTCAGTAAATTTTCTACAAGATTCATGTCCGGTGACTGAGATGGTTAAGATAAACAAATAATATTGGGGGGATCCAACAAAGTTTTCGCACTTTTGGCGGTACGTTTGGGATAATTGTCGTGCTGAAAGTTTCACCGTAACGGCATATGTTCTTCGGTATAAAGTAAATATTCTGTTAGATGTTTAAGCACATTTCTTTGGTCATGTTTTGTTTTATCCATTGAACTCAACCAACTCCTATATATGGAAATGAACCCCGAATGCCGAACACGTACTTTTTTATCATTACCAAATATTTTTTTTTAGTTTCGTCGTTTTTTGCATTTCTTGCAAACTCCTTGCATTGTTTCAAGTGTTTTTTATTCAAATAGAGAACTTTCCTTGCAATTCTGCCAGTATAGCCAAATTGTTGCAAACGTCTCCTAATATTTCTCGTAGTTATTAGTAACTGTAATTACCGTTTGGAAACCATCGAAGTCAAATAAGGATTTTTACACACTTCGCGAATTAAACGAGCATATTCTCAGTTAGAAATTTTTCGTTTCCGGCCTCGGAACTCTGTTTTTTCTCAATGTTTTTTTCTTTTAATACTTTTGAAACAACGCAAAGAGATCTTTTCAAAGTTTGACAAATACATTTATAAGATTTTATCTGTTCTCGCAATTACAAAATTAGCCGAAGTTCTTCGTCAGTACAATGTTTAGTACGAATCATTGTTTGTAAAATGTTTGTATATACAGACAACTTACACTAACACCGCCAATAAAAGAATAAAAACCAATTAAAATGTGAAATTATGGTTATTAATGTTATTAATGTACAATGCAAAGTTATTAATGTACTTAAACACTCACATTTTTTGACTACATTATTTTTAAATGGCATTCTCAAGTTTACTTTTTACTTACTCAAAATCACTACTAACAGACTGAAAATCAGATACTTTGTCGATTGATAGCGGTACGGTCGTAAAAAGGTGAATGCATTTTTGAAAAGTAGCTTCCTTTCATGGACCGTTTAATGATTTTCAAGCCGATATGACATTTATTGAGTTTCGATTTGGTAGAACTAGCACAAGTGACGCTCCGCGCTCAGGACGCCGTTGTGGTCACTAATAAACAAATGTGCAACAATTATGAAATGGTGTGACCGATCACAGAATGAAGGTTAAAGAGGTTATTGAAATTTCTATGGTGATTCGTGACAGCTGATGAAACTTGGATTTATTTAAAAAAAAGCCAAAACAGCGGGTTTCACCCGAATGCTCTCTATGGAAGGCGAAGATGGAAAGGCATACAAAATTCTATACTAAAGAACTGATAGTTCTTATCGAGACGTAATAAATTGTATACAACAATCAAGGCACACTTTGTGAATTACAGAATACGAATATCTCGCAAACGGCGTGAGATATCGATATTGAGCAAGGGACCCTTCTTACGTGGGAATTATGACTCCTCTCTATTTTGAAGTCAAAATATTCCCATTTTAATAAGGTAAAAAAAAATATGAGCGAGTTAATTCCTCACAAAGTAGATAGCAATCGTCCTCTAGGAACTAGGCTCAAACTAGTACCAACTTCGAATTTCTCACCTTTGAAAACCCATCTATCCCGATTTTGAACCTGATATCTTCAACCGTTTTCAAATTATCTCAAATTTTCGAAAATTTAGTTTCACTTTCAACACCCTGTAGCTTTTTAATGAGTAACATTTAGGCACACATTTATTGAGTAAATCCTCTACTTTTGATCTCTACTATCACCAGTTGCATTATGGCGGATAAGTTATGGCATAACCTGTATTCTAAAACATTTACTTTTTTATTAAGAGTTTATTATAATTAGTACTTTCTCTTGAGATTATTAAATTTTATAATTCAAAATTTGCGTTACAAATATTTAAAATAATAAAATTAAGAAAAAACTTGGATGAAATATTTGCCTTCTAATAGAATTTTGCAATCAATATTTTTACTAAAGATATTACAGGAGCTTTAGATAAAGAATCTTAATATTAGTCATTAACACATTGTGAAAATGTTTTAAGGAGAATTCGTTTTCAATATATAAACGAGCTGTACATTGGCGAAGAAATTATACCTATCCCGTGGAACTCATTAAATATGTTTTAACGTGGAGAATTTAACCTCATATCTCGTTTTTTTACCTTTCTATAAGTCTTAGTGGGTCCTGGTCATATGAATGACATTTTTTTATTCCTTTCCTTCATATATTTTTCTTCTCCAGTTTATAGTATTGATTATCTTAAATTATCTACTTGCTTTTTTCATGTTAACTGTGTTGTACAGTTTGCTTTTTTCATTAATGACTGTCCTGACATATTTCTTATTGATATATTTTAATTTCTTCTAATGTGCCCATTCTAAATAATTATTGCAGCTTGAAAAACCCAAAAAGCTTAATATGCAGCTAAAAATTTAGACTTTAATTTTCTTTATTAGATAAGTTTACGGTTTCCGCTCCATATTTAAAAATTGGTTTTATTCATCATCTTATATACAGAATTGTATTAACTTGATCATGTAGTGATGACTTTGGCCCATTCAAATGGCGCAGTACACATCCACAGTTGATGGGGATTTTCCAAAAATTTTCTGCGTTCCGAGTTGTCATAATAACCCATATTTATTCACTCATAAAGATGTTTCACAAATATTTTTCTATTAAATCGGGTTATTATTACAAAGATCGAATTGTCATCGAATCTTCAATAATTGTTTTCCAGTTGAAGTTGTGAAAGGCTGTTTTATTTAATCTTCAATTTTGCTGTATTTTTCAGGATCATAAGATATGCATTGTGCTATAAATCTGAATTCAGTAACACATGAGCAGAGCAGAGTTTTCAGTCAATTGTTGCTCAAATTCCTATCCATTGAATCTACTAGCACATTTTACAGATTTTATTGTGTTACTTTTACTCTTAAAGGGTTATAAATAATTTTTATAGCTTTAACAGCACTTTTCTTTCATTGAAATTATACATTGTTTGAAAAGAATCCTATCGACAGTTATGTTTAGTAGTGGTATACTACTACGATCAAAATTTAATATTTACGTATCGATACAAACATTTTTAGTTGGTATATTTATCCTTGATATCTGACAGAAGTTTCACATAATTTCGCTTGTTAAGTTGGATTTTTTAAACTGGATAAATTTGTTGAACAAATCATTTGCATTAAATTTTGTCTAAAAACAAAATTTCTTGTGATGATGCATCAAAAATGTTAAGAACGTATTACGCCAATGAAGCTTTGTCAAAAAACCATGTTTGTAAGTAGCACAAGCACTTTAATGGTGATAGAGAAGCAGTTAAAGATGAACCTTGTTCACAAAGATCTTCCACGTCAACCAATATAATATTGCTATCAGAAACTATATATAAGGTCAAAATATCAGCGAAAAGTTAAGCAAAATGAATAGTCATTTTGGGGGTAGATACGAAATATTTCTACGCGTTGTTGAATAATATATCTTTTCATGGTGAATTAACATGGTCTTATCGCTATTAGGTCTTAAAGTTCTGATAATCTTATTTGAAAACTCTTTGCAATAAAATTTGTTAAACCGTATGTATATACTATGACACTTTAGACGACATACTACTACAATCAAAAAGTAAGGAGCATTTTGTTTAAAAAGTTCGCGAATTCTGCTTATTGATATAACCATTTGGTTGTTAAAATAAAGCACAAATTATTTATTTGTTCATCAAAATTAATCAGAAAGTACATATAAGGTCAAAATATCATAAAAAACACATATATACCGCGTATACACACAGTGATCCAACCACATCAAGATCGTCGAGCCATTTCAGTACAGTTGGCGTGGCATTATTCAGTTCACGCAGGCCACCTGGGAGACTGGTCAAAGGGCAGGAGTTCACCAAATGGTTTACGGCAGTCACAAGGGAAGTCGCCATCTTCCATTTGTGCAACATGTCATTGTATCTGCCATGTCCGATTCTAAACCTGTTCTATCGACTTCATGTGCTCCTCGGAAGGTTCAAACCGAGCATTTCCTTATCGCGCGGATTGATAAGTTCGACATTCCTGGAAAGGTTGAAAGAGAGATGTCCACCTTTCATTAATGTCTACTCCATTTTTCAAGTCTGTGTCTATCCAGATTGGATGGCACGATTTTAACCTATACCATGGTAGGTTGTTCAGGTCCTTACCAAGGAGCAATTCTGACATATTTGCATCATATATTCTGTCCCAATGTTCTTTCGCTGCCCTCAACCTGCGCAGTTCCGGAAGAGCAATATTATACAAAGGGGGGAGCCAGTTGGTTGGTGTTCATTTTATGGTGCCAGATATTGTTCTCATGGTGTCATTTGACTGAACATCCAGTGTATAAATAGTGCCACCCCGGAGACATGCTGCTTATAAGTGAGGGATCTGTTCAGAGTGTCGCCAAGGTAAGTCGAGTTCAGTTCAGCATATGCTTGTCTCAACATAATCGACCAACCGAACGGTCTATTTATGACGAAGAGGAAGTGAAAGAGAAGTCCCGAATTTATCTATTTCGCGCCGTTTTCAGGAACTCAACCTTTGTCAGATGATTACGTGGGGAATTTTTCATTATAATATTCACTGTAAGGCTTATAAAGTTCAATCAACTCAACAACTAAAGCCAGCTGATAATCTGCATCGAACATTCGGGAATTGATCTTATGACCATTTGGAAGGTGACCCCCACTTTGTGGAAAAATAATCTGTTCTAACGAAGCGAACTTCTGGTTTAATGGATTTTGAGACCAAAGATAACTGCAGGAGTTACCACTTCGTCCTCAGAAAGTTTTGGGTGGTTTCGGGGCTGAAGGAGTGATATTATTTGTTTGAATACAATGATATAAATCAAATTATTATTAATTGTGAACGTTATAAGAATATGCTAATAAAATACCTTTGGCCTGAACTGATAAATGTGGATATAAATAATGTTTTATTTTAACAAGAATGTGATGGTGCGACTTATTACACATATCGCCACACAATCGAGTTAATGCAATAAAAGTTTGCTGGAGGCGTTATTTCGCAAAATGGTCATGTCAACTGGCCACCAATATCATGCCATCTCACACCCTTGGTCTATTTTTGTAGGATTTCATTAAATCTTTGGTTTATAGAAATAAACCCGAAACAATTCTTGACCGTAAACGACACATTCATGCAACCATTGGAGATGTACCACTTTAGATGTCCAGAATGCATTCCTCCAGACGAATAGGGCATTTGAACGATATTATCTTCAAAACATAATGTCATTATTTATTTTTTAAAATATAATACAAATTATTGGATTGTCATTTGAAGTAATCATTGTGCCAGATTTTAAATCTCTACCACTTGTAATGGTCTATCCCTTACAATGCACAATTGAGCGAGAAGTTATTTAGGTTTGAAACTGATTTTATTCACCTAATAATATTGTCATTGCTGCCCTTTTCTCGAAATTATTAAATTATATTACAACATTTTTCGATAAACAATGATAATCATGATGACTCATAAATATCCGTAAGGATATTTAGCGACGTCGCCGTATATGAAAACTATTACAGAGCTTCGTCGTGTTTTAATTAAAAGCCGAGATGTCGAAGAATTGCCGCCCAATACGAATGTCTAATTGGGTCCAAACACGAACACCGACTCGCTATTCGAACTATGTGGGAGTCGACAATGAGAAAAGTTAAACAATATGAGGCGAGGTTCGCGGGTCTGGCCGACATGGACAATGAGATGACCCGACTCGCCCTCGTGACGTCACAGCATTCAATGCTAATGCGATCTGAAAGGTCTCATCTTTGTAGTCACTCCTCGAGATGTGCCGCGCCGATATATCACATTGGTCAAAGGCGGAACGCTATTCAATTTGATGGACCAATACGTCCGTATACCAAGTAACATTTACTTTTAACAATAATCTACCGGACGACAGGAAAAAAGAACATACAGAAAAGAGAGATTTTTTTATATTATGGAGATCCGCAATTACCGATATTTGTCTGTAGAGTATGTTCAAACTAAAGTTTTAAGTTAATAAAGTCATTTAACGTATTTGTGACATACAGCATATAAGGGACTTTCGTCAATTTAACCAACAATTATTTAAAGTTTTTTTTTATTTCTTTAAAACATATATCCAAAATGCAACATTTCGGCGGAAAACAGGTTTAATTTTTTTATCGACTATTTTCGCCTTGTTTATTTCGATCTATCAGAATTCAGTTTTTGTTACTTTTGACTCTTATTGCCGTCAAGTATTATTCGAAAATAAAATAGCATATTTTTATAGTCATTTATTCCATACGTTTCGGCATAAATTTGTTTGTTTGGCTACAAAAAAAAAGGAAAACTCACACATTATTGCCGTTTAACACCAAAGTTGAAATTACTAATACTAATTTTTCACACTATAACATGTTTTAAATTATTCAAGTCGCATAGATTTTGTATCATGAAAACTGACCATTGCATACCGTAATCATTAGTCAATTTATCCCTAAAACTCAGAGAAACACCATTCCAAGCCGGATATTCACGAGACGTAGCAAAGTGATTTGTGTGATTTGCTACATTTTGCTATTATCTTAAATGAAGAAACTACTTCCTGGACGCCATTTTGAGTCCATAGGAGCAATTCAAGAAAGTTCCCTGGCCGCTTATAGGAAAGTACTAACATTCGAGCATAAATACTGTTTGGAAAAATGGAAAAATTATTGGAAGAAGTGTAATGCAGAAAGAATAGATTACTATAAAGGAGACAAATTAAATTTTGATGAACAAATAAATAATGTGTGTTTTATTTTAATTAAATGGTTGTATCCATAAGTAGAGCGCGCGGAATTTTTAAACAAAATACTCCTTAGTTTTTGATTGTGGTAGAATGTCATCTAAATCGTTAGAGTGTATACTGTTTTTCAAACTTTATTGCAAAGAGTTTTCCAATAAGAGTGTCGGAACTTTGGAACCTAATAGCAGCAACACTATGTTAATTTACCATCTCAAGATACATGATTCAAGAGCGTGTAGGAATATTTCATATCTACTATCAAAATGCGTGTTCTTTTTGCTTCTCTTTTCGATCATTGCATGAAATTTATAGCTAACATAATCGACCAACCGAACTGTCTATCTATCGTCTCATTGAAACATTTTAAAGAACGGGCGCCTACGTCGAACATTCGCGAATTTATCTCTAGAGCAATTTGACGTGACGCCAATTTTAGGGTAAAATAATCTCTTTCGACGAAGCACACTTTAGTCATATTTATTTATTTCACATATCGTCATTTATTCCATACGTTTCCGTACAAATTTGGTTTGTTTGAATACAAAAAAAAAGGAAAACTTACACATTATTGTCGTTTAATGCCAAAGTTGAAATGATTAGTTTTTCACAATAACACATTTTAAATGATTCATGTCACATTAGAAAACACATGATTAATTGTTTTATTAAACTAACTGTTCAAAATGTCCACCATTCCATTCCTCGTGAAAAAAGATTCATCGGTTGATATAATATTGAATAAAAAATTTGGATTCCTTAGATTTCGGCCAATAAATTACTCACAATGTTTTTGCTTATGTAAAAAATCAGTGGGTAAAATTGTTGTACAATTGCTTGTACTCTTGGTACCTGATAAAGGCAGAGTAATTGCTCTTTTAGTGTCAAATGGGAAACTCCAACTTGACGCGCAATAATTCGAGTTGTTCTTTAATTGCAGGATCGATTTCTCGTCGCCGCTCATATTCTTGAAATTTTAGAACCATACTACTCAAATCCAAAACACTTTGAGAAAATTGAACAAATATGTGCCAGGCTGGAAACGGCGTTTCGGAGTATCCCCCGAAATACGTCTTACTCCTTCGGAATTTTGAAGAGGTTTTCCGAAAATAAGAAGCATATGCTGATATTCGTGTTCAGAATATATTTTTCGTTATAAAATCTATCTTAAATGCATGTACTGAAACACTGAAATCATGTTTGTCTCAATTTTGAAATAACAGTCTTTGACGTAGCGATATTGCGACGTTGCCACATCCTGCAGGGCTGATGTAAGGCATGATTCTTATTTTTTTTTAAATCCTTTTCACGACTGAAAACGACTGTTCACATAAAATCTTGTGTATGCTGGTCATACTAATATCCAGGGATGGCTCAATCTCACGCTATGTCACATGACGATCTCGCATTATCAGTTCGCGCTCTTATTGATGTTTTCTGGCACAACAACCGATTTTGGATGACGTTCTTTGAATTCGCCGTGAGCGAACGACGGCCAGGACTGAATTCACTAAATCAGTGATATACAGTTGTTTTAGATGGTGTTTAAATCGACAGAAGTCGAAGTGAGTTGATCGATGATCACAGTTGTTGAGATAATTCACGTTGAAAGTCGTAGGAAATTACGATGTATATGTCAGATGGCGTCTAACAACACCTTTGTTGCCAATTCCGGATATAAAAATAGCAACACTCATAGATAGCTTGTAACTACACAATCAAATGATTTTTATTATAAAAATTAACCTGTTTTGGTTGATGTATTTTGGTATGATATTGTTGATATTATTGTTGACTGACCAACAAGTGTTTCTGTCTATTTTAAAATGAGCAATTTTCTACCTTATGAAAACTTTCCATAAAACCTAAAATAACCTGGCTGCTGTTTTCAGTACGGAAATTGTTCTATGAGAACGCAACACAACAAAAGTATTCTGGAGATGTTTGGATGCTAGGTCTATTATTAGTAGAACCTCTCTAATATCCTAACAGATTAACACGTTTAATTTTTCAATAATGAACTTCAATATCTTCGGAAAAAAATTCATCACACCATCAATCTCATTCACCTAAGCGATTTTTGTCGTCAGAATAATGTTGTTTCAACGTAGGAAGGAAAGTTTTATCTGGAGACTAGAGTCGCTGTTCAAGAATTTCGCAAATAGCACTATTAATGGCAGTAAATGAAAAGTAGCCCTTGTGATTTCTTGGGCAGACTCTTCAATACCATTTGGGACCATATTTTTCAGTCCCACATTTTTTTTGTTCATTTTAGATTTACATTTGTTTTCGGTATTCTATCGTTTTGCCACTGTTTCTAGGTGACCTAAAACTTCAATGTGAAGAAGGAGATCAAAGATTAGAAGAATTGCTCGAATATATCGTTGTTATCCCTTCTCATCTTCTTATTTATCTTTCTTTGCCAAAACTTCTATTTTTCATTTTAAAGATACTCATCAGAATTTTCTCCTCTTCGTTTTTTAAATAACGTTTAACTGCTATATGTTGCCGTTGACCTTACGACTATTTTACATAAATTTTATTTTAATTTTTTGGATACCACTTTTACTCAATAAACTCTTACTTACTATTTACTCAATAAACCTTCACAGTTATATCCTTTTTCATCCTCTTTCTCGGTGGTATACCCCAGATTTATTCTCTGTCGACTCGTTCTAAATATAAATTTTGTTGTTTTTACTTCCATGGTTCATTTTTTTCCGCACTCGCCTCTTTCCTTTTTTTTGCTATTAGTCTCGAGCAAAGTCCACTTTAATTTAATTTCATTATCTTTTAAAGGCAACTTTTGGACTGCGATTAAGAATTTCTTACAAATTTGTTTCAGTTTTTCTATATTCTGATTAATGTTACCAGATCATTTGCATATGTTAGTATTTAGTTGATTTTTGTTTTTCAGATTCCTAATGTGCTGCTTATGCTACATTGAACATTGTTGTTGGCCGTACCTATCTCTATTTTAGATCTTTATCTGTTTTTATCCTTATATCTAACTTTATTTTAATCAATTATATTACTTTTTTATGTTTAAATCCTATCTATTTTTCCTAATTTGGGTTTTTTCTTTTCAAATCGTTTATTTTTATCCCTTTCAATTTCTGTTTTTGTGCCTTCTTTTCATTGCCAAATTTGATGTAATTTTTACTGTTATTAAAAAAATAGTAGTTAGCCATATCCACTCCTGTATACCTGTGGTGATTTATTTTACACATAAGTGATTTATTTTATTGATAAATAAACCTTGTGTTCGAGCTTAAGTGCTGTAGTAATACGTAAGAGCACGTTAACTTCAAAATGAACTTTGCCATTGTTATATTTAGCGATTATTATTGATTTTGTATTTCTTTTCTCTTTGATTTGGTACCCTCAGAGTTTTTAAATATTTATATGCCCCATGATTTTTTCTCGTTCTTCCTCATATGTCGAATAACTATTATTGATTCTGCCCATTTTCTTTCGATCAATATATTTGACCGGCTACAACCTCCGCCACTGCCTGCTGCTTTTTCTTGTTATCGCTTATCGGTGGCGTCAAAGGTTGCTCTCACAAGTCTACTCTTCGAATGGTCAATATCTACCGGGTAACCACGCGTTTGCTTATATATTCTTTATTATCTAGTTTTACCTTATTTTTTTTTAGTATTAAAGTTGTTTGTACATATTAACTACATCTCAGTTTTTCTTTTATAAGTTTCCTTTTGGCTAATGATTGATTAAACTATGCAAAAGCAAGGTCGTTACGATACGAAAATCGAATTCTAATTCTTCTGAAAGCACTTTAAAACCCAATTCAACCACTGCTAGTGCCGACACTTAAGGAACGAGAAGACGGCCCAAAAGGAATACCGCACTAAAATTTTTGTATAAATTTCAGAAGAAATGCACTTAAAATTGAGTTTTGAATATGGTTGGCTTTTTTTCTATTTAGTATAATGAATTCACCAAATTAAAAGAAATTTACCACAAAACATAAAATAGCTTTTTTCAATTTCAACGTCTTTACACACGTTATGCTAACCATGTTAGCATCATCAGGGGATGATTCGATCTTCTCTGATTTTATTTTTTTCTGATTAAATCATCTCCTGATTATGCTAACATGGTTAGCGAAACGTTTGTCGAGAAATTGAATAAAGTCATCTGGTGTTTAGTGGTAAATCTTTTTATGTTTAGTGTATCACACCAAAGATTCTAAAAGAAGAAATAATAACTAATTCAATAAAAAAAAGCCTTAAATGTGAGTGCGATATATGAACGAAGCGATATATTTGAAGCGGGTAGTCGAGAAAGAAAGAGCCTTAAAGATTACATCCGAGGGATATTATGCTTATATATTCATATTACGAATTTTCGTCATACAAGGCGATTGATTCAACCGCTGTAAAGGACACAATTGTCATTGTGAGGTTCAGAAAAATATCTTGAAATAAAATACATAAAATTGAATGTGATGTTGAAAACTTTATTATAAACCGAAAGACAAGCGATACCACTTATTTTCTGAAAATTATTTCAGTCAAATGTTGGCCGCGGCTATGCCTTAGGTGGTTCATTCTCAAGTTCCAATTGCTGATCACTTGTTCGACGATAATGACCGGAATGTGGCCAATAAGAGAAGTAATGTTTGTTTCCAAGAATTCAATCGAAGCTGGCTTATCTGCGTTGACTTGAGACTTCACGTAACCTCAAAGGAAATAATCTAAAGCAGTTATATTACACGACCTAGGTAGCCAATTCTCCGGTCCAAAACGGGAAATCAGCTGCTCACCGAAATTATTTCACAATAAGTGCATCGTTTCACCCGCTGTATGGCAAGTAGCGCCATTTTATTGAAACTAGATATCACTAATATCACAAATAGCCTCTTATTATAGCATGAGAGCGAATGCCATTGACGGTTACGTTCCGGCCCATCCTCATCTTTGACAAAATATGGCCCGATGATTCCACCAGCTCATAAACCGCACCAAATAGTGCATTTTGCTGGAGGCATTGGCCGTTCTTGAATTGTTTTCAGCTGCTCATCCCAAATAAGGTAGTTTTGTTTATCAATGTATTAACTTTCTGCGAGAAAACAGCGGGGCTTCATTGAGTCGTTCCAGAGCCCCCCTTACATTTACTTCTTCCACAAGTTGGATTTTGTATCCTTGTAAACTACGATCTTTACGCCAAATACGCCAAGTTGTTACATACTACAAACCAAGCTATTGAAAATGACGTTGAATCGATTGTTTACGGTCATCGCGCATACTCTCAGCTACCACCGCTACATTCTCTTCACTATGTACTGGACGTGGTCTATTCAGTCGCCGGTCATTCAATAATGAAACTTGGGTTTTCAATTTTATGCATGAAAAACTTGCTTCACAGAGCGCTGATTTTTATAATACAGTTCTACAATTTAGAGTGGCTGTTCTTTGGAAAGTCTTTCCATGATGTAATCGTATTTAATACTGAGTCAAACGGCAGTGACGGCTTGACGCGACTCACGTGTGATTTGTAAAAAGAATATATTGAAAAAAGTACCTCACGATAAATCATCCTCTAGTGAACAAAATTGAACCAATCGTGAGCTCATAAGTCCAGAAGTGCAAAATTGGGATAGAATGTTTTTTATAAAATCCCAATGTTAAACTTCATATATCATAAACTTCTTGAGGAGTTCCTCTTTTTATCATTTATTCCAGTTGTTGTACAAGTCTCTGAAATCGAGAAAAGTTTTAAGACACATGCATCAGATTTTTGTCAAAAATGGACGAACTTATTGGCCAATCCAATAATGACATTTTCACAAACAGTTATTCAGTTGGTTGGGGTATATTTTAATTATAAAAATATTTCTTTGAACTATTAAATTATGTTTAAAGAAATCTACCTCTTTAAATTAGGCTCTCAAATAATTAGGAGTAATATTTAGTCCGTAGTGGCTAACAGACAAATAGAAAGGTAGACTAAAGACATAGTGACAGGACAATGTAAGAAGTAATGCTAAAGAACTACTGCACATCTAAAACTTGCAAGGGGTTGCAGGAGATCCATCTGGTTGAAAACGAAAGTTGAAGGAGGTTAAGGCACACTAACGGGCTGCAGTCTCAGAAGAAGAAGAAAATTCTTAATATAACAGTTTTTCATGCTCATATTCTAAGCACCAATTGCACCTTTAACATTAACACAATTTACTTACTAGATTGTCCTATTTATACATACATTGTTTTGTTTCCTACATATAGATGAATATGTCATGATCATTAAGGAACAGTTTTATATATACAGACAAAGAGCAGTCTTAATTTAAGCTAATACGTTGAGATACATATATGTTATATGTCAATTGATTAATAGACGTGACCAGTAACTCGTAAAAGAGCATGCCTTTGAAATCCCATGATACCTCTTGCTTTTGAACCCCTACGCCCTTTTTATCAACAATATGCAAACCGTTTAATTTGTGTTTTTTGCAAACATTAGTGTTAAATATAGGTAATTTAACTGCTTGGGAGGAGATATTGTTTGTTGTAGTAGAGCGTTTATAGAGTATTATATAAGACTGAGATGAGAAGCAGTTTCATAAAATTATTTTCAATGTCGAATATATGGGATATTTCCAAAGTAGGAAAATTAACTTAATTAATTATTATTTCAAGATACATAATTTGTTTGGAGGAATAATTTATTTAACTTAAGGTGCATCTTGAAAATTGAAATTTTCTAGGTAAACCTTCAGACTCCCCCGAAAGCAGATAGGTTCGGCGAGGGTGCGATTGCCATGCGTCTGTTAACTTCCGTATGTATCTTTCCTGGAATTAATTCTTTTTTGACAGAAATATTCTGAAAACCCAACAATGTCAAATATCGCGACCAAGTTCTTCAGTTATTAAATGAAGCAAAGGGTATTTTCGCTCTCAACTACTAAAAGGATATTTTATATAGAAATGTCGAAAATCTCACTCACTTTGTTAGTAAGGAATTAACTATTTAATTTCAAAAACCAGTATTTTCCTGATTCATAGTTTTAATTAAATGTTAACTTGTTTAGGAGACACAATTTTAATTTATCAGCTTTATTGAAAACAACGGGTTTTTCGTAACGGGGTTTTTACAGCTAATCTAGTACATCTTTGCTGCCATTTATAAAAATATAATCGTACGTTAAGGAACAGCGTATACAATTTGTTTAAAAAAATATTTTTTCGAAAATTACGAAAATAGACTTTTGGAAATTGGACAACGAGGGTTGCTATTTATGTATCTGGAATAATAAATAAAAACAAATATTTATCATTGAAAATTATTTTATTGGTTTCAAAACTATTCTTTGTTATGATCGATACACTTTTGCCAATTTTTATAGCACTTTTTCCATTCCAATTGAGATATCTCCAAAACATGCATTTTGAACGCATCAACCGCTGCTTCTGGAGTCGAAAATCGTTGACAACGTACTTTGTTCTTCACGGAAGGATGGAACAAAAAGAAATCATTGGGTGCCAAATCAGGACTGTACGTCGAATGATCCATCAATTCGATGTTATGACCCGTCAAATTTTGAGTTCCCGTCATCCTTGGTTGTTTTTTCTTATTCCTTCAAAGACTTCAGGCAATCAAATGGTTGTGTACCGTTGTATTTTGCGCGAACAACTTTTGTTTGTTGGGTTTGGCTCATTTTGAAAGACCCATACAGTCGACTGCTGTTTACTTTCGGGCTCATTCACATAGATCCAAGCTTCGTCACCTGTAGAGATGCTATACAGTGCCTTTGACACACCACGATTGTATTTTTTGAGATCGTATTGTTTTCACCAATCAACACGAGCCTTTTTTTTAGCGATTGTCAAATTATGCGGGATCCAACGCGCACAAATCTTTTTCACGGCTAAATGTTCATGTAAAATAGTGTGTATACTTGTCATACTATTACCCAGGGATGCCTCAATCTCACGGTATGTCACATGATGATCTTGCTTTATCAATTCGTGCACTGTATCGATGTATTGACACAACCGATTTTTGATGACCTTCTTTAAATTCGTCCGTGAGCAAATGAAGACCACTAGTGAATTAACTAAACCAGTGATGTACAGTGATTTTATGGTTTAGACTGCTGTTGAGATAATCCACGTCGAAAGTCGTAGTAAATCATCGCACGGAAATTCTCACGAGTTAATTCCATTTTTTGACTGAGATGAAATTTTCAAATTACTAAACAACACAAATAGTGTCCGTATGACAAAACGTTCTCAGTACGTATACAATCAACAATGTCAAACTGTATGATGTATATGTCAGATGCTGCCTAGCAACACCATTGTTGCCAATTCCAGATACATAAATAGTAACTCTAGTATATCCTTTGGGGTCTTTATATTAGCTCCTCAACTTAATTGGCCTTTTTAACCCCTTATAACATTTATTTATTAAAAAAGTAATATAAACTTAATTTTCGAATTAATCCCCTCCCTTTCTATACACTTTCGCCACCTTTTAGGCAAATGTCGAGTTCCATATCGAAAAAAACTTGATGGTTGTGATGTGACAAAGTTATTGAGACTTTTTTTGACTTCCTCTAGAGATGTGAAGCGACTATCAAATAGGTGATGTTGCAAGGACTCGGTAATTGGTGTAGCCCAACTCGATGATTTTTTCCAGATAGTTTTCTGCTCTATGGTTAGTAGAGGCCGTTTCTTGTCCTCAAGAAAAATTACTTTCCTTCTTTCGTTATCAGTTTAAGACCTTTTTACCAGGATAATATGAATCAGTTGCTGCTAATAACGGTTCGCAGTAACCGTTTGACCAGATTGGAGAAATTCATAATGGCACAATGCCCAGCTGTTCATACCACCATATATACAGCAACACTTTTTTAGCGTTAATATTTGATTTTGTGGTACTGATTGATAACTCACTAAGATTAACCAACGATTTTCGCCTCTGGATTATCAAAGAAGGTCCACATTTCGTCACACGTTACAATTTTATGCAGGAGCTTCAATACCCTGACTTTGTGGCTTCAGCAATGACACAACATCAATGCGTCTACTCTTATGCTCAACTGTGAGTTTATAGGGTTCGTAGAGTTCATGTTCTCTTGAATTTGCTTTAGCTTGTAACCTCTAGAAATGGTTTGCGAAGTTACTTCGAGCTCTAACACTATGCAATTTTTTTTCCAGCAGTTCTTCTAATTCTTCATTTTTCATCCTCCAACATTTTGGAATTTCTGGAACGATTTCTTACAAATACTGAACGCAATAGAATTATTTTTTAAAGGCACACTAATCACGTCTTGATCTTCAGCAGGATTTTTTTTGTGTCAGTTGAAAGGTGAAAACAAGATAATGCTCCAAATTTTGCTTTTCGAACGACAACGTGTCTACAACTCATTTTTCAGATCATATTCAGAGCAAACTTATATGAACCTCGTTTTGAAGTTCAAAAATGGCGCTTTAATATATTTAAACAATTTTGATTTGAATAGGTTCTATAATAGATGAAACGTAAGGTTTGGTTAGGAAATTAAGTTGGGCACCTGATAAAAGAAAAGTTTATGTAACTATACACAGTGTATCGGAAAAATAACGGAACTTTTTAAATTAAAAAAAACTACTACCATCTATTGAAACAATATATAATCTGAAAACTGTATATCTCCTCTATAAAACGAGACCACCATCATTAATATCGATCCACGGATTTTCAAATTATATTAAGTGACATTATCTTTTGTTATCTCGTCATAAAAACACGATGGAACAAAGAGCTAATATTAATATAATGCTCTGAAAGACGTCTCAAAACCACGTCGGTGAAAAAACAAAAGTCGCGATGAGTTGGTGCAAAAAGTGTGTGCAATGATCATCTACGATGCGAATTCGACTGTGAGATGTATAGCGGAGGAAATAAATACGACCAAGGACATGATTCGCGAAATTTTGTATAAAGGATTTAAACAGCAACGGAAAGTCTATGCTCGATTTGTTTCTCATTTCCTGATTAGACCAAGAAATTGCTCACGTTGAACATTGCAAGAATTGCATTGCGGACCTGCTCATCCATGGAATCGATTGTAACTAGTGATGAGACTTGGTGTTTCAAGTATAAATATATATATATATATATATATATATATATATATATATATATATATATATATATATATATATATAAATCTTCAAATAAAACGCCAAAGTGCCTCGTGGGCGTTCCCCGGCTCTCCGAAATGGAAAAAATTGCGTTTGCAGAAGTTACGAAAGAAGGCAATGTTGATTTGTTTTTACGGCGCTAAAGGTATTAAACTTCGGAAATTTGTTCCATAGGGTCGAAAAGTCACTAGTGAATATTATCTGGGCATTATGGAGCGTTTGTAAAAGAAAATCGGACCGAATATTGAGCGCCCGGAAGTTGGTTTTTGTTGCACGATAATGCACTATCTCACAAGATAGTCGCTGTTCCTGAATTCTTGGCGAAAAAACAAGTCTGTAAACAATATTAAAAAATGCTAGCGTTGGTTGAACGTGCCCAGCGGTGTATTATACGGAAGTGAGGCATTTTGTTTAAGATGAAATAATTTTGGAAAAATAACTAATTATTTTTTTTTATTTAGAAATTTTCGATATTTTTCCGACATACTGTGTATGTTTTATATGACTAAATGTTTTATATATTTTGGCTGCTTTATCAAATAGATAATATTCACGTCGCAAGTATATCATCAGGAAGTCAAACATTTCACTGGCACATTTCATATATTATTTTATTCAGATATTATAATTTTTTATTATTGGGTTGTCCGAAAAGTTCGTCTGAATTTTGCATTAGTTGCTGTTTTATCGTTTGTAAACAAAAAACTGTTGGATTAGTAATGTTTATTTACATAGTGTTCATTTCTGTGGTATTAAAAAGATCAGATTCGCTTTGATTTGAAGTTCAGATTTGTTTAAAGTTTAGATTAGCTTTGATTTGCCTTCAGATAATTAAGTTGATTCAAATTGAAAATATCGGTCGATAACTTGCATTTACGTCAGATTATACTTTTATTTCAAAAAGCGCAAAACGCTATCCAAACAAAAAACAAGATTTTACCAAGGTTTTTGACCACCTGAAAAAATGGGTACATCTGCCATATACGATCTGGAAATTCCTCACAAACCTAGTGAGCGAAATCTGCTGGACCGAATCTCTTAGTGCAATCTTTTACTGAAAAAAAATCTGATGGTTCATTTCTGAAGCGAATGGTAACTGGTGATGAAAAGTGGATTGTGCCCAACAGTGTGCAGTGAAAAAAATAATGGAATTGCCAGGGTCAACCGTTTAATTACTGCGAAAGACACTGTTCATACAACCATATACACAGCAACACCTTTTTGGCGTTGATATTTGATTTTGTGGTACTGGTTGATGGCTCGCTAAGATTAACCCTCGATTTTTAGCTCTGAATTATCGAAGACAGTCCACATTTCGTTATAAGTTACAATGGTACAAAAGTGGATTCTGTACAACAACGTGCAGTGAAAAAAATCAAGGATGTTACCAGGGTCAACGGTTTAAATACTGCGAAAGACCACCTTCATCCGAAGAAAATTATGCTTTGCGTTTGGTGGGATTGAAAGCCACCCATATAATTTCCATTTTTTCTTCGCAACCAAATCATCAACACTTACCTCTACTAATGAAAATCAGATCAGCTGAAGACAGCAATTAAAGAAAAACGGTCAATATTAGCCAATAGAAAATGTATCGCGTTTCATCATGACCATGCACGACCTCACATTTTAATAAGGACCAAAATCAAAAATTGTTGAGCTTCGATTGGGATATTTTGTCCTATTCAGCTTACTAACCACTCTCGAATTATTATATATTCTATTCCCTCCAAAACTGTTTAAATGGGACCGATTTTTAAAATGGAAGAAGAGGTGAAAAACAACCTGTTAACATTTTTTGGCAATAAAGATGGACATTTTTGGCAAAAAGTTATCACAGTCCTACCACAATATTGACAGAAAATTGTAAATAATAATTGTAATTACATAATAGACTAAATAAATATTTACATAAACTATTTGCTTTTCTACGTAATTTACGAGTTTCTACGTATCCCTACTAACTTTCGAGACAACCCAATGTTTTATTAAACGATATAGAATTAGGAGATTTATTATTTATTATCTACATATTATATTAATATTTCAATATAAATTATATGTACTAGTTCGTTGCATGGACCCTGAAATCATCCGTTAATGTAAAGGCAAATATTTTTTTCATTATCAGAAATTAATATCGTACGCTGATTATCGTTGGCCACGTCCGTATCAAGAGACTGCAGACGCCTATGACACAAAATTTAATTTATATTCCTAAAAAAGGCCTTTAAAGATAAACTGTCTATACTAAAATTATCAATAAACCGTCTAATATAAAATTGTAAATTTCTTGTGTCGGTTACCATAATTACCATCGGTTAAGGAAGATCATACGCTAATGTACATAAATTTTCTTTAGTACACTTATTAAAGACCGTGAAAAGATGAATAATAAATTTTGTTGCATTATTGCGGGCGTTAATAACCCACAAATAATACGTTTAATGAGCAATCAAACGTAACTCCGATTTGTATGTCCTCGACTACCACGTGGCGATGCACCGACCGTTATCTAAATAAAAATAAAACAATTTTTTTTATAGGATCACGAGATGTCTTTTGTTCCAGAGTGATCCATAACTATGTGCTTTTTCTTATTATTGCTTGTAAAATCAGAGAAGGTCAATTTTCAAAATAAGTAGAATTTTCCAATAAGATTGTTCGAAATGTGAAATGTCAATACTGTTGAAATGTAAATGCCACTCATAGACTTTTGTGTATTTAGTGCATTGTGTCAATTTACCTTGGAAAAATACACTATTCAATAGCTAATACCAGTTGGAAGTTGGAAAGCGACATCCACTTGGAATTCTGGCTTAATGGGTTTGTGAACAAACATAACTGCAATATTTGAGAATCATCAAGTGATTCAAGAATTACCTCTCCCTTTTCATAAAGTCACTGTTTGATATGGTTTTTAGATTAGAAGGTGTTAAAGGACCATATTTTTTTTAAGGCTATGATGGAAATGGTGCTACTATTAATTGTAAATGCCATATGAACATTCTAACATAATATCTTATTCCTGAACTAATAAATGAGGATATAAACAATATTTTCTTTCAACAATATGATGCGACTTGTCACATATCTTGTAAGGTAATAGATTTATTGCAAAAAAGTTTCCTAGACGCGTTATTTCGCAGAATGGTAAGTTACCAGGATCAGTAGTATGCAGTAGTATATAGTTATGATAAATCTTTGGTTTACAGTAATAAACCCTGAATAATTTTTTACCATACACGAAATACCATTGAAAATATACGACGTGATATATGTGAAAAAGTAATCGAAAATTGGGTTACCAGAATGCATTCTACCAGACAAAGACAAGGGGACATTTGAACGACATTATTTTCAAAACATAATGTCTATATTTATTTTTCAAAATAAAATCAAAATTACCAGATTATCACTTGTATGTGTCAATGTATCTTCTAAGTAAGTTCAAACACTCTTGTTAATCAACCGTTTATTATACCCCTTGATTTTAAGGTTTGAAGCCGTTTATCGCAAATATTTCATGATCTCGTACCGATACCAGTTCTTGCTATTGTAGACAATAAACTGCGGTATCTCATCAATTCTCGTTTGAATCATTCAAAGCAGTTCAACTCAAGAAATACGTCATTCAGTGAAAGCATGTAACGTACGTTCCGGGCTGTATAATGGGTACGACAAAATTTCAGCTGCCTACAGTTCTAAAAGCTTTTTCTTCATTTTCTGGTGGAATATCTGTTGACGTTGTTCTGTTCTAGAATCGCCCGAATTCTGTTTAGCAATGTTGCACATTTTCTATGTAATTTCGCGTTAAATTAGTCCAGTTACAAATCAACAAAGGTTCATGGTAACGGCTTGATTGTTTGGCATAAAATAAATTGGGCACTCGAAATTTCACCAAATACATCAGCGGTTTTCTGTAGTACGTTGTAAGTAGTAAGTAGTAAGTAGTAAGTAATAAGTAGTAAGTAGTAAGTAGTAAGTAGTAAGTAGGAAGTAGTAAGTAGTAAGTAGTAAGTAGTAAACAGTAAGTAGTAAGTAGTAAGTAGTAAGTAGTAGGTAGTAAGTAGTAAGTAGTAAGTAGTAAGTAGTAAGTAGTAAGTAGTAAGTAGTGAAGTTATGGAAGTAAAATGTCTTACTAGAAACAAAATTACGCATACTGATTATTGTTAAATGTTGGCCCTACTACATAAGCTTCAAGTTTATTAACAGATTGACTACAGTGTATTCGTGCAGGGCTACAGAATCGACCCAAACATAATTGATCTCTGAAGGTAACACTATATAGAATTTTTTGGCCTTTAGAATGACTTTTTACCTCCCACATAGCATATTTTAATTCCCCCTTCCATTGCTTTAAATTATTACTAAAAAAATATATAATTTTAAAATGTGATAACATTTTTTCTTAGGTTAGCCTTAAATTTGTCTTTTGATCACATGTCCCGCTTTTCTTCATTAATTCCTTTAATATAGGTAAGAGCAATAACAATGCTTTTTCTAAATCCAGCAAAACAAATTTGCGTTTGCAACAAATTGCAACAAAATGTTAAATAACATATATAAATTGCATAAATAAGTAAACTTTCTCTAACTTTCTTAGAGTTTGTTGTAAATTTTAAAGCAGAAGCTTTCATTTCAAAAATGTATATATCATCTCATGATCTTCTAATTAGGTTAAACCCCCTCCTAGGTGCTGTTTGTATCATAGTTGAACTGTGAGTACTGTGAGAACTGTGAGTTTACGTATTAGTAATTCCGTATTTTGTGTTCGGTATTTTACCAACTATCATAATCTAGAGTAGTTTATATTTCCCATGTCTCATTACATCACCTAGGTATGAGCTTTTTTAGTCTTTATCATATTGACAAGTTCTAGACCAACGTTTATCATTTCTAAAGCTGTGTTGATAGTAATTTTAAATGCATGTAATTAAGAGATATCGCCTTTTTTGAGGATACATGTTTCATAGCTATATATCAATGCGCTATATATCAATTGCGATGTTAATTCGCTTTCTTGTCTCCTTTGAGTATACCATAGAGTTATAGTTGTTCTTGGCCATCAGCAATTACTACAGTGTCATCTGCATAGCGCATATTATGAATTATAATACCGTTTATCTTAGCACCTTCGTTACTTACCTGTAGGGACAATCCTATGATATATTACGCGAACACATCAAACAGTATATGAGACAGGATGAAGGAGAGGATGGAGGAGACAAGATGCAGGAAGCAGGATGTAGGGTACAGGATGCAGGAGATAGGATGTAGCAAACAGGATGCAGAAGGCGGGAGGCAGGATGCAGGATGCAAGAGACAGGATGCAGGAGATAGCATGCAGGAGACAGGATGTAGGAGACAGGATGTAGGACACAGGATGTAGGAGACAGGATGAAAGTGACAAGATGCATGAGACAGGATGCAGGAAACAGGATGCAGAGGCAGGATACAGGAGATAGGATGCAGGAGGCACAATGTAAGAGACAGAATGCAGGAGAAAGGCTACTGGTGGCAGGAAGCAGGAGAGAGAATGCTGAAGACCGGATCAAAAGGATCCATTTTTTTTAAAGTCAACAAAGTAAGCATAAAGTTTCTTCTGTACTTTTAGATATACTTCCACTTCCGTCATTCTTAAGCCTTTTCTAAAGCCGTGGTGGGATTTGTTTAAGTATTCTACATATTTTGTCTAAATTTGATTATAAATTATTCTCAGAAAAAGATCCTATGAAATAAGATTAATAATACATATAAAACATTATAGCTTACACACTGAACATTTTATATAATTATTGCTTTTTATTAATTAGAAATATATTTAGAATTTTTCGGTGGAAAACAAAATTAGCCAAAACGCAATTAATTAAGCAAATTTTACATCTATTTGGAAACGTTTTAATAAAACGATTTGGCATCTCGAAATACAGTTGGAGAAGCTACACATTTCCATAGTTAAACAATTTACGTGCAGGCACTATTATTTCACTGTAAAGTCTGTTTGTTTTACAGGAAAACGATTCATAATAGAGTGCTGATGTTGATATAGTAATAACATCTTGTAGGATAATTTATACTTCGGAAATAACTACGGTTTTGATCGTTTCAGAATTGGCGTCTTACTGCGTTCGATCAATTTATCATTTAACGTGTTGGCGTTCGATAATTTCAAACTTCGGTGCGAAGGGTCACATGCAAATTCGGTCGATGGACGTTGCCATTAATAAGCAAACACACTTTCTAAATCATTTTGATATATCGGTATGTTTAAAACTTATTAAGAGATTCCGTTAGATGACTAGTATGTACTAATTCTATGTTATTACCACAAATTTTATGATTTAAACCTATACATCAGTGAATGGCTCCGATTTTATATTATATTAGTTTATATAACACTATCAGAAATGATCAACTTTAACTAAATAGTTATTATTCATTCATTCATTCATTCATCCAAATTTATTTTGTCGTCTTCACAGTAATCCCCTCTCACTGCAATACACTTTCCAACGTTTTTTTTAGGTCTTCGAAATAGTTTTTAGTTTTTATTCTCGACTTTTGGTATTTCCTTTAAAGCAGTCTATAAAATCTCTTAATGGTTTATTATAGACTCAAAACAGCATCCCCGAAATGGTTTATTCAATCGAGGGAACAGGAAAAAGTGGCACGGTGCCACATTTGGTGAATATGTTATGGTGCTTCTGAAACGATATTCGTTTGATTTTTAGCGAAAAATAGACAAAACATTATTGCGACGTCCGATTATCGTGATGCATGATGAAATCTGGACGATTTTTTCGAATGGACTCTACAACTCAATCGGCAATACTCATAACCAGTTCCTTGATTTTAACAATGTTTTCTTCATTGATTGGCGTGGAAGGTTTTCCTGAATAAGGTTCATCTTCAACTACTTTTCTGCCATCATTAAGTCCTTATACAACTTGTAAATATTTTTGACATAGCTTTGTCGCCGTAGGACCCTTTTAACATTTATAATGCATTAACCGACAATTACCAAGGTATTCAAAAAACAAGGAAAAAAATTCTTGTGCTCCACGTAAAATTCTCAATCCTCCAGTAGCCATCAAACGCCAACAAGCATTTTCCGAAATTGGTTTCTGGCCTTATGCCGTCATCAGTCGAATTGTACGTTCGAAACCAACTGAAGGAATGACCAAACCAAACCAAATCAAACCACTCCTTAGCAGTTTCTGATATGCAGTAGTTTTATGCGTTTTTATTATATTCCCATCACCGTGTCTTTGGTTTATCTTTCTTTCTGTTACCCACTATTCATAGGCGAATCATTGAGAGATGATTCGACTTTTTATACAGGGTCCTGCACTCGAAGTGTTACCAATTAAAAATGCTATAGTTTTGTCAGTTATGAATATCTTTGTTTAATATTTTTAAACAATGTTGAAAATACATTAAGTTTTATAAAAAACATCTTATTGTTCAATATGGTTACCTTTGGCGCGGATGATGACATCAAGTATTCCTATGAATGTAACACATGTCTATGGAATTCGTTGCCATTCCCAACGAATCGCTGACTTCAATGTGTTAAAACTCTCATATTTTTGAAGTGAAATTTCTTAGACGGCGATAATAGATAATTGGACGAGAATTGAGAGTGAAATTTCAAGAACGCGTTACGTTTGGGCACATTTCGTTACATGAGAGGGAAGAATATAACGTAGAGAGAAGGAGAAAGAGAGTTATACGCGACAGAAGCTATATATGAACAGCTGAGGTAGCACACGTTGTGTAATTAATATTTATAATTGTGTTTTGTGATTATTATTGCAAATTTTGTAATGTTGTAAATGAGGTAGCTCACGAACAATAGCTGGTTGCGATTTTCCTGTCAAATACAAATCAGTCATATTATTACATTTGAATTCCATTACGAATGTTTCTTTTCAATTACGATGTAGAACGATATGCTTTCTTACACTCGTTAACACTATTTTACACTAAAGTCTGTCAAATTTTGAGAACGCTGTGATCAGCTGTACGGCAGCTACAGCAGCGTGAAGTTGGTAGCACTTCGAGTGACGGACCCTGTAGGAAAACATGGAATGGGCTAGAAAATGTCATCCGCCTCACATATATATATATATATATATATATATATATATATATATATATATATATATATATATATATATATATATATATAGTGTTAAATTTTCTTGGACTGCGTCCATTGGGTTCCACAATCCCATGTGGAACACACAACAACCTGCGTCTCCGCCTAAATGAACACTTTTATATGTTTCGTCTCTCGAGGTTCAGACTCTTCAGGGCGCCGACATATACCATACCATCAAGAATAGGGAGACCCCATCCACACAGCCAACAACCCATGTTTATATATATATATATATATATATATATATATATATATATATATATATATATATATATATATATATATATATGTGTATATATATATATATATATATATATATATATATATATATATATATATATATATATATATAGTGTTAGACTTTCTTGGACTGCGTTCTTCATATATACGCCATCCGACGGGAAGTCGGCGAAAACATGGGTTGTTGGCTGTGGATACCAGCGAAAAAAAAAAAAAATATATATATATATATATATATATATATATATATATATATATATATATATATATATATATACAACTATTAGTCCGGGAGTACATCCCATTGTTTATGTCCCGTTTGGTGGAAACATGCCGACGTTTCGCCAAGGTCACACTTGGCATTGTCAATGTATGTCTGAATACTGGAAGTCTGAAGAAGTCTGAAGTTTTCATACTTTCAGTCTGAAAGTGTTTCTAGTAGTAATGAAGCTATTTTTACACAACCTATCATTTTTTTAAATCAATAACTTAAACGATCTAAAATAATTGTATTATTAAATAATTATTCGA
This sequence comes from Cosmopolites sordidus, assembly GCA_031761425.1. Taxonomy (NCBI): domain Eukaryota; kingdom Metazoa; phylum Arthropoda; class Insecta; order Coleoptera; family Curculionidae; genus Cosmopolites; species Cosmopolites sordidus. The sequence continues at coordinate 291,825 of JARFXV010001874.1, read as the reverse complement.
AGTTCTATGTTGTCTGTAAACGCAATAAAAATTCTATTGAATATATAAAATGAGAACAGAATAAATATTTAATAAAATTGGTAGGATACACTTCATTGTTTCGATCTCTTTGTCCAGAAAATATTTCTAAAAACAAAGAACACTCCATGCCCGTCGACTTAGCGTCCAATAAATTATTTTCGGTACGGTCTGGAAGTTAAAAATATCCCCATAACCCTCTCGGAGACCAGTGTGTCCACTGCGAGTTGCAGGCCTCACAGGCTCGCGTCTTGAAGATGTTCTTCACACGACCTCACATCTGCGTGATCGTCCGTCCCTCTGTCCCCATGATGCAGATTGCTGGATCACGTATAGGTTGTTCTATATGACATGTCCAAGTAAATTAACGTGCAGCAAAAGCATTGCATTTTAGTCAATTTAGTAAATCTATATCACAATTTTGTTATATTTTATTGTACTATTTCCGAAAACATACAAGCTGCATACCCACATAACAGATATGTATTGTATATTGTGATAAAGCATTGCCAAAAATCAATGTACTTTTAAATTTCATATTGCATATCTAAATATTGCGTATTGGTATAGAATTATAATTATAATTAATAGTCAATAGTTAATATAATAAAAACATAATTAAACATAATATCAAAAGCGCATTAGCAGTTTAAACTAGCTAAACCATGAACTTCAAAGAACAAACATAGATAGCTACCTCGGGCTATTGGTTGTTTAACTTATAGCATTTAGATAAATCTATTGAGCGTCTCTTAATATTCAGCATTAGTCTTTCGAAATAATATTTTTTTTGTAGAGAAATCTCATGTAATTCGTGGAGAGTTCACGAATTACTGTTCGTAACATAGCAGCGAACATCTGAGATGTTTAAAACAATTTTATATTTTAACATAATATCTTATAAAGTCTAATACAAATAATTTAATGTATTTGAAAAAAAAATCCTTGATACACACAAATATGTTCCTAATAAATCTAATTTCTACTTAAAAATGATCTAGAAACTTGAGAGAATAAAGAGGCTGAATTAAATGTTTCTTATATTGCTCCACGATATTTATTTTGGTATTTGAGTCACATAATAATTGCTTGTTACGATGGCGGCAAGATAAATATTCAACCAAAAAAATCATTCAAAATTCCAAATATTGATCGTCTTATCGAACTTTCATTTAACAAATATATAAAATATTCATAATAATTTGACTCTCAGTGAAAGTGATGGACTGTGGTTTTATCACAAAGCTTTCCACAATGTTTTCCAATTCTGTGTTAATGTTCAATAAATTTTCCTCAGTGATTATTTACCACATGCATTTTCACATTGAGAAATTAAATGTTTCTATTACAAATTGCAATGTTCACAAGATAATATTCAAATAAATGTTTGCAAAACGCTTATGTAAATTCAAAATCCTGCGACTAGTTTTTAATTATTTGATACGAAGAGACAGAATCACATATGTGATATTATTAATTTATTTTATTAAACACTTTTCGCAAAGATACATGGCAAAGATACATTATAATACCTCCAACTTTAATTTTTTCCATTTTACAAACTCTACTTGAAATTAAAATAAATAAATCTTAAATAAAACAAGCCGGGCACTTGAAACGTTGTATGCAGTAACGCCAACAATCTCAATGTATATTTTATCTCAATAAAAGCTTTAAGAATCACATATACTTTTTTACTGCCATTTAAATGTACATATTAATTATCATCTAGGGCTTAACTACTTATATTATATTACTTACTTACTTATATTAGAAAACTATATTTTGCATTGGTGTGTACTCATTT
>JARFXV010001874.1:2500-285000 GCA_031761425.1 Cosmopolites sordidus | reverse complement strand
GAACTGAAGCAGTGGATATAGTCAATTTGAGGAGAAACACCAGAATTTTTAGTCTGGATAGAAAAACGAGCCAAGCAGTAATTGATTGGATGACTTGAAGAAAATAATTTAAAATGTTTTCAGCACATTTTGCGAACGTCAGATTATTGATATTGATATGATACAACAAAGCTAGCCAATTGAGACCTTCATATAGACAAAAGGTGAAAAAAGCGAGAAAGAACTCGGCGGTTATGGAACAAACAAGTAGTAAGGGATATCATGGGAAAGTGTAATATGAGAGATGAAAATGCTCTAATTCAAAAGGTTTGGCGTAGCAATGCAGCAATGAGTTGTCTTTAGTTTGATATACTATGCAATCAAACGAAACCGGGGGGTGACCCCCGGTTCACATACGCAAAAATCTATCGGTATCTACGCAAAAAAGTTTTATTGCTATCAGAGATTTATATTGATTGATACAATAACTGATTTTATCTTTTCGTATTCGGAAAGACTAAACTGGTTTTAAGAGCAAATATCTGGAAGAGATTAAACATTAGCTAGGTATGCTGGAGCACCAAAAATAGTGGCGTTGAACAACATGAAAATGTTGATTTGGTTCATCATCCATGTACACAATGATCGAAGAATTACAATGTCACTTGTAATAACAATCTACGGTCTTTAAAGAAATAAATAAGTAGTTTTAAAAACATTTCGCACGATTGATTTGATCAATTGGATGGTATTTGTTTATTGGATGTCTAGAATATTAGGTGGTAATCAAAAATGGATGAGGTAAATTATTACTTAGGCAAAGCTGGCAATAATTAGGGCAAAACTAGCAAAGTTTTTGGTAATATTTGTGAATGTAATGCAGATTAATCAATTTGATCCAGAGTGAGACGTATAAAGTAGGAAATTGTAAAAGAATAACTCATCGCCTCTACGAAAATATCTAATTACTTTTTTCAGCCGATTTTTTGAGACTTTAAACGGGTTTATTTTTAAATAATTCATTACAATAAATTATCTTATACGTAGTTGATAATATTCTGTTTTTAGTTTGCAGTTTGTTCATGTTTTAGAAATTTTACGTTTCTTGTGGAATAGATTTCAAAAAGAACTTTACTAAAAAAGTGTGTCCTAAAAATCGTTTATGATGAAAATGAGACATTTCCAACACCCAAAGTCATGCAACGTCCCATTTCAACAGCCATATGGTGAACCTTATATGGAACGACTTTGCTTGACAACAAAAGACGACCGAAAAAACGTTATAAAAAGTATCAGAAATTCGCTATTAAGAAGTGTGTAATTTATACCCTCTAAATAACGCCTTCGGCTTCGATAATAATATAGAAATGTTTCGTGTCCATTGAAGAGATGGGTGTTCCACTAAGGAGAAAAGAATACAATAGTTTGGCACTGACCAATTTTAGGTGACAGTAATAAAAACATTTAAAGGAATAATTTTTAGTTTAACGTACCAATTAGTATTGAAATATTACCATTTATATTTCAGCATTTTAAATAATTCAAAATTTTCCTATAGATAATATTTTAGTATATAAAGGGTTGTTTAATAAGAGTGTCAGAACATGAATGATAACTACAAGTGAGAATTCTGTAATTTTAATTTTATCTTGAAGAACAAATAGTGGCATTATGTTTTGAAAATAATGTCGTTCAAATGTCCTCCTCGGTTTCGTCTGGTGGAATATATTCTGGGCACTCAATTTTCGATTACTCGTTTACACATATCGCGTGGTATATTTTTAATGGTGGCCTAGATGTCTCGTTTAAAATCTTGTTCAAAGAAAACATGATATCCACATTTATCATTTCAGATAAAATATATTTTGTTAGAATATTTCTATAGCGTTTACCATTAACAGTAACAGGAGTTCCATTATCGTCTTCAAAAATATAAGGTCCCATCAGTCCTTCAGACCAAAAAGCTCACCAAACACTGACTTTCTGACGATGAAGAGGAAACTCCTGAATTACTTAAGGATTTTTATCGGAGCAAAATCTGCAATTATATGTATTCACAAACCCATTAAACCCGAAGTGCCCTTAGTTGGAAAACAATATTTTTCCCCAAAGTAAAGGTCGCCTTTTAACTTCCGCTTTCTTCGCGCTATTGAATCATGTGTCTTTCTGTGGTGAATTGACACAATGTACAGAAGTACAGTCTACGAGTGACATTTACATTTCAAACAGTGGTGCCGCAAAGTCCTGACCCGCTTATTGGAAAGCTTTTCAGCTACCTTAAGAAAGAGAAAGAAGATTCAAAGAAATATTCAATAGAAATAATTCAATTATATATTTAAAATTGTGAAATTGTGATTCAAAAATATTAAGTAATTATTTTTTTACAAAAATATTATTTAAGTATTTTGGACGTAATATGGACAACCCGCATTCGCCATGGCATTTTCTAAGGATATATGAGAATAAAGGATGAGAATTTAGTAAAAGACTCAAACATGCCAATTTCACGACCTTATGCGTTATTACAGTGATCACCATGTGAAGTACTTTACTTAAGGTCTTAGATTAATTTTTCTAATGGAACCTTCGGTGTGAAACATTAAACTCTAAGAGATTTACCGTTAAACTAATCGTTTCTCATCAGTATATTAAGACTTAAAAGTGTAAATAATAATAATATGGCTTTGAATACATATAAAAGCATTCAAATAGTAAAATGTAAAAAACAACATGAATCGATATAAAGGACCTATTCCATTCAGTCAACTTTGGGAATTCTTATGTCTTCTTGATTAACTTCACGATTCAAGGGGTTCAAATTCTTGTTATGTATATGCCATTCCCAAATTTACTGCATATATCATTTTTTAAAAATACCTGTCCGTATATACCTACGCGGGTAGTTAGCGATCAAATGATTATGAATTTTTTTACCAAGAAATTTCGGACGCATGCGTCTGTTAGATGTTTTTGATATTTTTTGTAAATTGGATAAAATAGAAGTTCGAACTGTTATTTAATTATTTGTTTTAAAGAATTTGACCCTGACGAACCCTGACGAAAAAAGAATAAGATTAAATTCATTAAATTAACCCTTTACGGCGCAATAATGTTAATTTTGATAATTATATCGATAAAAGCCTGGGAGCTGGCAGTTTGGAATCCATCTTACGGTATGAATTAGGAGGTATTAATTTTTTAAAGCAGTTGCTTTGTTTATTAAAACATGTGGCAACCATTTTTCGCATTCAGTTTGCGTATACCCACTGCAACCTGGAAACTTATATCTGATTCTTTTATTTGTCCAAACAGACCAGTGCCAGTGTTGGTCCAGCCTAACATCTTTTGGTGGAACATGTTCTGCCGGATCTTTCTTCTTTTATTTTGAATTAGGTATTCAATATCACCATAACGCTTTATACGGTTTGCTGTTATATATTGTCATAAAGTTTCAGCTTTAGCTAATCTGAATTCAGCAGAGTTAAGAATTGTACTAGCACTTTCGTTCTCGGCGTTTATTCTTCTGAATAAGAGTAATTAATTACACATAGCCATGTCCAAAAAATGATAAAAAAAAGTCGCAGATACCAGCTTTTACTACAATGTCATATTTTGTAGTGACCCATGTCATGGTTTTTATGTGTTCATCACTTCAATGACTCAAACAAATACAAGTGCTACCATCTCGTTGGTTCATCTGCTACTAAATAGTTAGAATGCTTCGTTGTCGATGTGTCATCGCTGCGTAGAAACAATCGATCTATCTTTGGTATATTTTTACGCAAATTTAAATGGTATGTTGCAGACATACAACACGGTTCGGTAAAGGGTTAAAGTATCCCATCTCTTTATTTTCAGCGGCTAGAACGTAGCTGCTGCATTTTAACGTGATTTTAGTACCTCCATTAAAGATGACGAATGCTGGAGATGTAAAAAATCAACTATGACTTACAAAATCGTCTCCAAAAATCCACAATATCGTATTAAATAATGGTCGTCAAAGATACGTGAGCTTGCAAATATTGCAAATATCTCGATAGATTATGTTTTGGATGAGAAAATCCTTTCAACTTGATTAGTGCACGTTTGTTAATAGTCGTCCAAAGACGCATTCTAATAAATACCTCATAAGAGTGTTTCTGCTTCTTCTAGTCGCTTTGTGTCCATAATTGAGCATAAACCTTCCTTAGTTCCCTTCAATTTGTTTTGTTTTGACCATTTTTTATCTAGGACAGCCCCGCCAACTTTTCTTCAACTGGTCTTCCTTTCAATCTTCTACCAGTCCATGATCTTCATCAGATTAATCTTCCCTTCCACCTATTATCCTTTATTCGATCGATAAATCTTGCGTAGTTCCATTTAATCTGTGTTGCCCGGTTAATTACATTCGTTATACTGTTTATGCCTATCAAGTGTGTGCCTAGTTGAAATGGATTCTGTTAATTATTTGACGTTTCATATTAATAGATGCGCCTTTTTCCACCAAACGCAGCAATCCTAACAGTGATAAAGAAAACGTAAACGGCTCAAACTGCAGAAAAAAAATCATAGAAACTGTTTTCGTGGATACTCGTAATGTGGTGATCATAATACTCGTAATGTGGTGCTCATAAACTATCCGGCGAAAGGCAGAATCGTTACCAAGGAGTGCTATTCGGGATAGAAGTCCCCATCTAGCAAAACAAAGTTCTTTCGCTATTATAATGCCCCTATACCCACATCTTGGATTGTTGCTGAAAACTACGCTTCTATTCAAAAAGCACAGAAAATTTATGGAAAATCGTGGACAACAAATTTAGGTTCGCTTCAAATGAGGAGATGAAAATTAAGAATTCCGTCTATTTTACAACGTTGGACAAATCCTATGATACTAAGGGTGATATTATTTGGGAACATCGTTGATCTAAATGTATTGAATTACAAAGTGGCTAATAAGAAATAATCTCAAAAATCTTGTGTTTTCTTTATCAGATTGAGTCAACGATCCTCATATATGAAAGTTAATATAACACATTATTAATTTCTACTTTTCATTTTTTTTAAATTTGAAATATCGTCTATTTGTAAAAAAGTGTGTATTCTGCAAATCTTTGATTAAATACGTTATAGTGTATCAGTGCTTCGCCAACAAAAAAGTTTCTCTGGTACTTTTGGTTAATTTAAAACAAAACTTAATGTTAATATATTCCTTCATTACCGTTTTTTCCACTGATATTTAAATGGTAATGTATAGTTTTATATCGTTACAAACGAACAGTGCATATTGGCGCCTTGAAATTTAAGATTTTGTTTGTGTTTTGTTCAATTAATAAATAATAACAGTCATTTTTTTCATGTAAATATTTTTACGTCAGTCCTAAAATTTATACCTATTGTTTATTAACTATATATCTGTTTGATTTATGAATTATAATCATAAAATATTTAATTAGAATTATATACGACCACAAGTTAATCCACTTCCCCATTTGTGACCAGTTCTCATATATTTACGTCAGCGTCAGAGAACCGAGAAGATAAGATTACGCGCACATGTGAAACAAAGATTAAATTATTAACCCACCACTAAATCTTGAGTTCGTCCAACACATGTGGAACGCATATCTCCCACCGTTCGCTCGCCCAAAGGAAGTGATCGAGACGGGAAAGTTCAGCGGTCAAAGATCCTGCTCTTCGAAATTTGAGGCGCACCTTTGGTTAACTTCACCCTACTAATAACTACATTTCGGAAGATTTATTGCCCCGATGATGTTCGAACGATCGGCGACCTCGAGAACGACCAACAAAAGATATCGAGGGACTACACTGACCGCAAACCGGCTACCTGTCACAACATGCTGCCGACCGATGTCTCTTGGAGAATTATCTGACCGGATGTGTAAGGTGCAAAGTTACGTTTTTATGGTTGTACAAATCTGCACAACTCGATAGATACAAGTTGTAAATCTATTGCCTTATTGATACAATGTTTTTTCAACCTCAGGGGAAGAGATAAGAAATGCATTGTTAAACATTTTGTAATATATATTTATATATAAATACAAGGGTTGTTATTTATGTTTTTTTTACACTATTGTTGCCGGAGTTGGCAACAATGGTGTTGCTAGGTGCCATCTAAAATATATTGTTGTAAATAATGTGTTTTTAATTTGTTTGTAAATAATTGCTATAAATAATAAATTAAAATAAATATTTATCATGGAAAATGGTTTTATTGTTTTTCAAAATATTCTCCGCGATGATCGATACAAAAGTATATTTTTACACATACGTTTGAATCAATTTTCGGAAAGGCGTTGGGACGCCGCCCCTCCAGCTCTTATCTCCAGCATTTATGGAAAACACCATATTTTATTTCCGTTCAGTTTCTTTCCTTTAACTCATTTTTCTGGTTCACCTTCTATAGGGTTTCAATAGCACGAAAAGTAAAAAAATCTTCAGCAGCACTATCTTCTTCTACGCCCTCCCACTTTAAAAACCCACGAACCGCCACTGACATAAGATGTTATTTCATGGATGGTAAAACGTGTTGAGTGAAGATAACAAGATTGTATAAACATTGTACATTGAAAAATTATAAAAATCCTTTAAATTATAAAATTCTTTTTTTTCTATACTTGAATACTACTCCTTAATATAGACACAGAATTTCATGGAAACTTGTAAATATAATTCAACAAAATTATTAAAAATATTTTGTTTTATTTTTATTATTTATTATTATTTTTATTTTCTTACGTTGATTTTGTTTTAGATTCGTTACTGTAAAACATGTTTAGAGCACATGCTTCTGAAATGTCCAAGATTTAAACGTTTTATAAACGAAAACAATAAAATTCCAATTAATATGGTATATATATATATATATATATATATATATATATATATATATATATATATATATATATATATATATATATATATATATATATATGTTTAGCCAGTTTCAAAAAGTTTTCACCCTCTTGAAGTTTCGAGTGTATTTATAGACGAAACACGGTCAAGTTTAAGGTTTGTGAACGTTCTCAACAGAAACATCGTTTTCTTATATTCAAACAACTATTTTTAAAATGTTGTCGGCTAGACGGTATAAATGTTTCTCGTTGAAAATATTAGTGAATCTCCATTTTAAAGTCTCTTTAAAAATCTCAAAAAATAAGGGTATGTGTGTTATTGGGACATGAACATGAAGTTATGTCGTTTTAATATATAATATATGAACAACTTAACTCAATATAACATAAAACATATTCTAGTTAAATTTGTTGATATATATGGTGCTTATTATTAAATTCTGAAAATAATTAGTGGACAAAAATTATTCCTTATTAGATATTTGATAATTCATGGATTTCGAAAGGATAATGCAGCTGAATATTATTGTGCTCAGCTGGATTGACTAAACACGGCTTTATTAAAAAACATGTTTTGAATGAAGGGTTATTCAAGAACCTCCAGACTGATTAATTGAAAATGTGTTATTCTGCACGAAGATCATGACCTCATAGACCTCATAGACCTCTCTGTGAATTTTTTTCCACTTTCATTAGAACATTTTCTTCAGGGAAAAAATCTTATTATGACTATCAAAACGGCACTGGAAGAATATTTTATCTGCTTTTCCACATTTCTCAAACGGGAAATGGAAAGTTTGTTAAAGATATGGAGATTGTCAACAACGATGGTGGTTATATTATAGATTAAAACTGTGTTAACTATTAAAAAATATAATTTTTTACAGTTTTAAAAACGATAATACTTATGGGTACCTCTATTAGTTTATTGTAAATATTAGTTAATATATTATAAGGTAACCGGAGGTGGTTCATATAAATATAATTCTTTAAGTTTTGTTGAAAAATCGCTGCCTATGTTTTTATAGGTTAAATATATATTAAAGAACATAAAAAGTGTAAGACTCAGTATACATATTCCTATCAAACAAAAAATATACTCATTGAACAGCATATGTTGAACACCAAAATTGAAACATATTTTCCTTGGTTACCTTCATGTTTCTGATGTGATTGCTAAAAATTTGACAATGTAAACGGTTTAATGTTGTTGTTATCACCTGAGGAATTTTCCGTATGCTACTAAGCTAAGTAGTATTATTGCGATTCTGTTGAAAATGCTTTATGCAACGAGTTCATGTACCTCGTTATTTCAAGCGATCATCCGAAATTGTAAAGGAAATTGAAAGGGTAAAGGAAGAAATTAAAGGGAAAAGTGATATGAAAGAAATTTCGGTTTTCGTGAAACAGAGAGACGATTGGACATTGTTGCTTTTATAATTATGAGGAAATGGATAAGATGCCTTGAGGATCAGAGTTATACATGAATTCGAGATTGTGGATGCCTTAATATCCATCATATTTCTAAATTGACATTAAATTATAGGTAATTACGTAAAGCCTATGTTAGCGCTCCAGTAACTCTTACAACGCACAACAAGACGTAGGTATTAGAATAATGTCTACCTAGTTTTTGCCTTAGTGATAGGTCTAAATTTTGTTTAGGTGAAGTTTTCGGAACAAAAGGCGAAATTTCACATTCGCATTAGAATGGCATACAGCTATTACAAAAGTTTCTCTCGTTAAAGGACCGACCTCGTTCATTCTCTATATGAACCATATCCCGAGGTTCTGTGAGGGTAAATCCGATTTTTCTTATTCTGATTCTTATATTTAATCAATTATTAATATTAATTTAATTATTATTAATTATTGCTTATTTAACATTTAATTACGATTTTTATATCGCGTCACATCGTGTTTCAACAATCTGGAATAAACTCCAGACATAGGTCAATATCAGGTGGGATAAATTCTGTTACTTGTATATGAACTTTAAGAAAGTTCAGGTAATAATCTTCACCATGAAATCCCTATATAAGCAATGTCAGATTTCGGGTAGACGTACAAGTTCCCATACCAGTGTTGCATAAAAGTAACCTGTCTAGGTCTGAAATTCGATAAATCACTTAAATTATTGACGTTTACATATTCATGTATTCCTTAGTATGCTAGTAAATTGTTTCCTACAACTCATAGATAGATCAGCATTCAAGATGTTTCATCATGTGGATCCTAAGTTTTATCCAAATATTTCAAAATAAAATCCGGCACTTCGCTCAAAACGGAGTAGTTCGGTTTATTAATTACTTGAGGAATCTTTCAAGATGTTTTGTTTTGACCTATTCACAGGGTAAAAAGCGATAACATCTTGGGCTAACTATTGGGTGATGGGACTAATTTCTTCAATGCAAATAAGTGCCTAAGAGCTAATTTAAAAATACTAGTTAAAGTAAAGTAAATATCTCGTTGTTACTAGTAGTTAACAACTAAGCATAAATACAGACTAACACCAGACATAACAACCAGAAAGACTACGACAAGTCAAAAATTAATGATTAACAAAACAGACCATACCATTTAAAACTAAAATCATTAATCTATGTATCTTTTCTCTAAAAATTCGAGGAATTTTATTAGAACAGAAAGAAAATTAGAAGAATTTTATATATTTGGATTCAAATTACACCACAATGAAGATGAGGATAGAAAAAATAATTCATTTAGTATATTGAAAGTTTTGAAGTCCAACATTTTTCTCCAAAAGTTCATTATTTAAATATTTAATTAGATTAAAAAAAATATTTGAAGTAGATCTCACTGGTTGCAATTGTTTTCAAGAGCATGAAATAAACCTATTAATTTTTTTTTGGTTAATGAATAAATAAATATCAACGTAATAATACTTAAATGACTCTAATTAACACAAACGGATTTGACCAAAAATTAAATTTCTAGGTTATATTTTTAATTCAGAGAAGGTAATGATCATGAATTTAAACTTGAAGCGTTCCTGTTAAAGATAAACCAAGTTGGCAAGTGCGACCATATCTGGACCTTGACGACAACCAAATTAAACAAATAAATGTCGGAAAGTATATCGCCAGAACACCATAACGTCCCTATAGACTAAACAACCGGCCGAAATTTTCAAGAGGGATGTTTTAATGTTTTCATATGGCGCAGGGCTATCGAAATGTTTTCGGTCCTGATGTTTCCAATCTGTCAGTGGGTCCACCCCCTTCGGCTGAGTCTCCTTGGACGCAATAAATCTTTTTGATTAAGATAGTTCTACTTAAAGGACGAAGATAAAACTGAACTTAAAACACGGTTGTTTGTATATGTGTATTTATTTATATATTATTAAGTTATGTATTTTTTTTATTAATTAATTACTGAACGTGAAGTTCAATAATATTTTAAAGTTATTCATTAAAATATATTACAAAATTTTCAATGAATCAATATAGTAAAAAACATGATATTAATTTATTGATTTAAATATATTTCGCTCTCTTCAAAATAATCGTTTCCCCTTATAGTACATATATGACAATTTTTTTTAATCATTGAAACTTATATCGATTCAAAATGATATATTCAAAGCAAAGATTTTCAAGGGAGAGGAAATATTCATACCGTATCAAGTCAGGCAAGCACGAAGCCTTTAAAATATTTGCTATATTTTTTAACATGGTGCAAAAAGCTTGCGTTTTTAAGTTAAAACCAACTACCATGAAGAAATTACTATTTCATAAAGTCTTCTTCTTATTGCAAACTTTATTCAATTCCCTACAAAAAGTTACCTTCTAGTCTCTTGGTCGCCTACTAGAAGATCTCTTAGAAGGATACCCGTTTTACCTGGTGGATTAATGAGGGTAAAATTAACATTATTGCTCAAATGTGCGCATTATTGCGTAAATATGCGTCAATTAATTAGAACAGCATGCTCCTAACAGGTTAAAGCTTTTTTCCTCGTTTAAAACTTCAGTTGAATATAAGTGCACATGTTAACTAACCAATGAAATATTAAATATCACGAATGATGCTAGTAAAACCTCTATATTCTCCTTTCCGAATATCTTTAATTTTCCTTTCCAACTAAAAAAAACGACTCAAAAACAGACTAATGAGATGTTATCGGTCCACCATGGCCAGTTCGCCCTGTGTTCAAAGCTCGGGAAAATAAAAACAAAAGAGTCACTCAAAAGAAGTACTCAATGATCTCAGGGATCAAAGGTGGGACGATTTCCTGTGCATTTAGGCACCATTACATCCTTTGGTTTGTTAGGAATGAGTAAATCCACATAAATCCATCAAAGCATATTTTCAAATCAATCTTCTAAATCAATTCTATTCAGATCTTCTAATCAAAGCCTGGAAGGTGGAAAATCTATCTGCCATTATCGCTAACTGAAATTTCGATAATTGAAACAAGTAAATATGATACAAATTATATATACAGCATCAGTGAATTTATAAATCCAAGGAAAGGAGAGAGAGAGAGGGCGATTTAAATTAAAAGTTGCGGAAGTATATAAAAGGAATTGTAAAGGGTGAAACTTCCGATAATTGTCGCTGTTAAACGAACTGTTTAGTTCGCTGTTTAGTTTGCGCTCCTTTAGTGTCAAAATTATTTAGTATAGTCTGGTTAATAATCATGGAACATTTAACATCAGAGTAATGCTTGCAAATTATTGAAATTTATTATCAAAATCAGTGTTCTCTACGTCAAACTTACAGAGCACTTCGTGAATTTTATGGTACATATTCCGAACGCATTACACGTTGCTCGATATTAAAACAAGACAAAAACATGACAGAAAACTATGCATTCCGATGAAAATATCGCCGCTGTTGCTGGCAGAGCTGATAAAGATCCAAATTCACCAATTCGTCGCCGTTCGCAATAAATTAGGCTTTATTATTCGACTACGTGAAAAATTTTTCGTAAAGATCTTGCTCTGGTGCCTTCCAAGATCCAGCTTATCGAATAACTCAAGCAAAATCATCGTTTGAACCGTACGTTCGGTGAATGGACACAAAATCAATTGCAACTTGACCCAGAATTTAATCGCAAAATGTTGTTCAGCGATGAAGCTCAATTTTGGCTAAATAGTTGCGATAATAAAAAAAATTGACGCATTTGGAGTGAAAATAATACGCAAATGATGCAACAATTACCACTATATTGGTATTGTATTGTATTGTATATTTACGGTACATTGGGCCGTATTTTTTTCAAAATCAAGCCGGAAAGCACGTTACCGTTAATGGAGATTATTACAAAGCCATGATCAATGATTATATAATTTCGAATGGTATTGCTCTGGAGAATATGTTCCAACAGGTGGCTCCACATATCATACTGCCAAGGCAATAATCGATTTATTGAGGGAACAATTCGGTAAGAATTATTTTGAGGAACGGACCTGCTAATTGGCCACCAAGGCAATGTGATTTAACGTCTTTAGATTATTTTCTTCGTGGTTATGATAAATCTGAGGTCTATGTCGATAAACCAGCATAAACTATTGATGGCTCGGAAGTCAACATAACTTGGACAATCGCAGACATAAGATTTCAATTGCTTGCAAAACTGCAAAAGAGGTTGGAGATTGGATTGACGAAATGTCAATGTCGGTGTCACTTTATCAGAAGGAGCCGCGGCGAACACCGTTGTCCGAAATTATTTTAAAACATTAATGCCATTGAATGTTATTTCACATACAATAAATAGGTTCAGGACATCTAATTTAGTTGTTTTATTGAATTTAAAATTCGAACAAACTAAAAAAATCACCCTATGTTTGGACAAAGTGGTGATAAACGTGGAATAAATGGTCTGAAATATTTTCTTCTAGAGTTAAATAACATAATGATGTAGCATAATCAGGAAGGCCCTCAATTTCCTATAAAAAGGTGAAGGAAATTAATATAATATGTCAGAGATTTTTGAAAATAAGCAAAACAGACATGACAAAGTTTGTTTTTATTTGCACTTACTAACGAAGTCGTAAACGCTGAAGATACAAACTTATATATTTATTTTGGTTGCTTATGTTAAAAAAGAAATTATATTATAAAGGGTGGAGCAAGTGTCACTCTACCATTTTTTGTGATGTTTGTGACAGTTTGAACTTAGCTATTGTGTAGTGCAGATGTGCTATTTTTATTAAAGATAAACACACATGTGTAATTTACATTAAATAAATCACTCAATTATTGCAACTCATTGTAAATTTAGGTGAAAATATACTAATCGGCCAGCCCATAAATTGACAATTTAACGTTTATATAAGCAATTCTATTAATTCAGAACATTCAGGATAGTCAGTGGAGGAGTCTCCAGAAACGTTGATGATGTTGACGACGTTGTACACGACTGGGTATTACTCCACATAGTTTACGCCGAATTTTAAGAAGTGACTTACACATGTTTCTCTATAAGATTCAAATTGTTCAATATCTGTTGCATGCAAACAATAATAATAATAATAATCTGGGAATAAAACAGTCTAAGAGAGTTAAGCATAAACTCATTAAGGAAACACTAACTAAAGAATTCATGTTCAGACTTGAGAGCATATACTGAATTGCTGAGCATATGCTGAGTTGAGATCTGACCTAAACAGTAGAAATATAGTAAAATCTATAAACACTTTTGCTATACCAGCCTTGACATATTCGTTTGGAATTATATCTTGGTCAAAAACAGATATCGAAAGGCTACAACGAATAATTAGAACTACACTAACGAAATATAGGAAACACCACCCGCACAGTAGTAAAAAACCACTTACTTTACTAAGAATTGAAGGAGGGAGAGGAATTATAAATATATGTAACCTACACGAAAAACAAATATCAAGTTTAAGAACATATTTCCATCAAAGAATGATCGAATGCCCGCTATATGCCATCGTGTGTGTGTAGCTGATGATAAGTATACGCCTATGAATCTTAAACAAATGGAACGACAAAATGAGAACATTCAGACAACTGAAACAATTATACAAGAGTGGAAAAATATATCTCTACATGGTAGACACCCCCATGATCTTGACCGTCATGAAGTCGACAAGAGTGCGTCGAACGCCTAGTTGATATGGGGAGTCTTTTTCCGGAGACTGAAGGCTTTATGTGTTTATGTGTGCAATTCAGGATCAGGTCGTGCACACTAAGAACAACCAAAAACATATTATTAAGGTTGCAGGTCTATCAAATGACACGTATAGGAAATGCCACGAAAAGCCTGAGACTATCCAACATATTGAAGGAGCATGTGGTAGACTCTTCCAGACGGACTATCTTTACCGTCATAATCAGGTGGCCAGTATAGTCAATCAGGAGCTTGCAAGTCGTAATAACCTTATAACAGAGCGAGTTCCTTATTATAAATACAACCCGGAGATTTAGCCGATTTCAGGTTATATTACGACCGAACAATAATAACCGACAAAACCGTTCACTGTAATAGGCTAGATATTATATAGCTGGACAAAAAGAAAAAAACAGCATTCCTAATCGACATAGCTGTTCCAAACATACACAACATTCAAAAGACGACTGAAGAAAAAGTACAAAAATATACAGACCTCAAGTTAGAAATAAAACGGATATGGAAGTTGGGCCAGGTCCATATTGTGTCATTGATAATTTCAACAACTGGCATTATACCAAAGAATCTGAAAAATAACATCAAATTTCTGGGACTAGAAAAAAATCTGTTTAAAATAATGCAGAGGGATCTAATGATCGATTTAGGCAGAAAGCTAAATCGAAAAGAGTACGGCTAGCAAGATATAATGAACTAGAAAAGCGAAAACATCAAAATTCAGTATTTGCAAACAGCGGAAAGAAATGTTATAGAGAAGTCGAAGCAGAAGGTAATAGCAAGTCAGAACTTAAGAATATGGATGTGTCTTCCTTTGCGGATTATTGGAAATCGGTTTGGAAAAAATCAGACGGCTACGAAAAATTGGCTCCTTGGGTTAAAACCATTGAAGAGCAGACAAATGCTTTTCCAGATATGGAGTGGAACGATTTCACAGCGATTGACATTTGCACTGCTGTCAGGAAGAGCCACAACTGGAAATCGCCTGGACCAGATGGATTCCATAACTTCTGGATTAAAAGCTTTACAGCCACCTATCCCGTAATTGCAAATGCATTTAAAGAGGTATTAATAAATCCAGACACTTTCCCCGACTTCCTAATGGAGGGCAATACATACCTACTGTTGAACAAAGGGGACGCTAGGCAACCCAATAACTACAGACCGATTACATGTTTGTTAGTGTTATATAAACTGTTCACAGCCCTACTCAATAAAAAAAGCTACCAACATTACGATAAGAACAACATTTTTGAAGAAGAACAAAAACGATGTATAAGAGTAAGAATGGGCTGTAAGGAACAGTTGACGATCGATGCTGTAGTTCTTGAGAAGGCGCGAAAAAGAAAACGTAACTTAAATATCTACTACATAGACTACAAGAAAGCATTTGATAGTGTCCCTCACGATTGGTTGGTTGAGGTTCTGAATTTCTATAAAATTAGCCCCCAGGTTATTTATTCATTAAAGTGCCTGATGGGGAAGTGGAAAACAAATCTTTTTGTCGATCGACAGTGCATTGCTACTACAAACATTGAGAAAGTAATTTTTCAGGGAGATTCCCTTTCTACAATTTGGTTCTGTCTAGCCTTGAACCCTTTGGCCACACTACTGAACAACAGCAATAATGGATATAAACTTAACATGAGGAATCTAAGAAAGCTCTCTCATCAACTATATATGGATGACCTCTAACTATATGGAGAAACTAGAGAAAAATTAAACTCCTTGATAAAAATGGTCGATACATTTAGTAAGGATATCAAAATGTCATTTGGACTGGACAAATATTCTACCATTAGCATACAGAAGGGAAAGGTACAGAGTCAACATTCAACAATCTGTAACATACAATAACTGGCACCAGAAGAATCATACAAAGATTTAGAAATACCTCAAAAGCAAAAACTTGATCACAACCAGTTAAAGAAGGACTTGTCCATTATATACCAAAAGAGACTTACAAAGCTTTTAAAAACCAAAATGAACAGTGGAAACCTCATTAGAGCGATCAACGGTTGAGCAGTGCCAACTCTGACATATTCTTTTGGCATTGTTAAATGGTCAGAAACTGACCTTGATGAACTTGATAGGTTGACATGCCGAACATTAATAAAGTTCCCAAATAATAATAATAATAATAATAATAATTCCATTTATAGTATCATATAGTTCCATATATAGTATCATGCAATGGGCTGGTACAAAAGCAGTTTATACCAAATTTAAACTACCGACATCCATAGCAGCGGCAACTCAAAGAGCTGCTATATTGGGTACATGTCATATCGTTCGACGGTATGTACAAAAACATTTGTAATCTTGAACAGATTTGTTCCGGTTATAAATGTACTACCCGGAAATTCCGTAAAAAAAATAAAATAATAATAATAGTAATATAATCCAATCACTACTGATCGAACGGATTATAACAGGCCGGATATTGTTCTAATCAACAAAAAGGACAAGACGGCTTTTATAATAGACATCGCAGTGCCGCTATTATCACAACATTAGAAAAACTGAGATAGAAAAATCCACAAATTATGAAAATCTGACATACGACTTGAAGAACCAGTGGAAACTGAGTAAGGTAAACACTAGTGCCCTTCGTTATATCGGCCGAAGGTCTGATAAGTAAGAGATTTTCAAAAAACCTCGAGAGCCTCGGTATCTCGAGATCGATTGCCATAGTGGGACAGCGTGCCGTGCTCGTGCAGACGTGTCACATTGTTCGTAAAATATTATTAATGGCATTGGAAAATCGGCCAGCATGAGCTGAGATTCTACAGTAAGGATGAGCAGAATAATAATAATAAGAATAAGCAATTACGAAGGTAATGCTATCAGATCTCCTGATTTGACGGCTTCGGATTATATTTTATAGGGATTTTTTAAGGAAAAGTGTACATAAATAACCCCCAAACTATACAGCAACTAAAGGACAACATCCATGAAATATCTCCATTAAAACTAGATATGTTCACAAAAGTTATGAACAATGTGTTAAAAATAGTAAAGTTGCATGGCTGCTAATGGCACATTTGATTGACAATTTTAAAAAACTAATTGACACAAAATTAAGCGACGTAAACAAATTATTGCAAAAAATATATTCTATCTTGTTTCTTTTAAAGTTATAAACAATTAAACTAACCGTTAAAATATAAAGAGAACTTATCTTCAAATAAACTTATTGTGCCATTAAAATCAAACCAAAACAAACCAAATGCTACTGTCTTTAGTACGGGAAATTCAACCTTACTATCTTTTTCCTTCCAACATTTTTCTGTCACCAATTCCAACTGCCACTTTTTTTCTGCTAGATAATTAATAATAAATAAAAGATTGGTAACATTTTCTAAATATTTTTATATAATTCTTGTTTTATAAAGGTCAAATGCTTTCTTTGAATTATCAAATTCGTAACATTCCTTATAAATTCATAAAATAAAGAAATCCAAAATTTAGAACCAAGCGCGAAAAATATCCTATTTCTATTTTACACCAACAAATATCAGTTAAAAAACTTCACACGAAATAATCTTTATCGAGTTATTAATCTGACATTTAAAGATTATCTTGCCAGTCCTATTGTAGAAAATGTTCTACATAGTACTGTTGAACAATGTCTAAAATTGGGTAAAAGGGACACTTTTGATATAACTATCGAAAAAAAAACGTTCAAAATATTGGGCAAATCCCCGAAAATAATCCGGCAAACGATATTGTAGATTTAGATGTTGTTTTATTGTTCAATATTATCAGATTTATCAAAAAGTCTGTTTTAAAGCAGATATTTGATTTAAATTAAACTACACTATTTATTTATTATTTTTTAAACATATTTTCGGTTGTAAAATGAGAAAAAAGAGTTTAATATGGATACAGTGGCGGCTCGTGAGGGTGGGCGTTGGGACGCCGCTCCTACAGCATTTATCACAGTAAACAATTTTTCAGAGCAAAACACCATATTTTATTTCCGTTCAGTTTCTTTCCTTCAACTCATTTCCCTGGTTCACCTCCGGTATAGGGTTTCAATAGCACAAAAAGTAAAAAGTAGGTAGGGGAAAGCAAAAAAAAATCTTCAGCAGTACTATTTTTTTACCCCCCTCCACTTTAAAAACCCACGACCCGCCACTATATGGATAGTTAATAAATTTGTTATTCTGTGAAAACTGTTCTTGAATTTTTACAGCAAAGATTCCTATATCAACATTTTTAGGAATATTGTCAAAACGACGGAACGGAAGAACATGTGCCATAAAATAAATTTAAAAAATTCTTATGAATGCAAAATGAATCATAAAAAATTCATGTGCCACTATGTATTTAATTACTGAAGCAGCGTATGCAACACTGATTTTAAAATATTCGAACAACCTACCTATTTTCTAGATCTAGTATCCAACGATTATTTTTTATTCCCAAAACTGAAGAAACATTCACCAGGAACTCTTTCTGATCATGAGAATGTAATCGTGGATGTGAATGAGTTGCCGGAAAGATACGAAAAGGAACTTTTTCGCAAGTACAGTGTAAACCCTTCGTCATCTACTCACAAAATAAAATAATTTCAAACGACCTTGAATGAATTGAATCAAAAACTAAATTTAATATCTTAAAAATTAGTTGGAAAGGGTGCTTGTTTTGTTCTTCAATTACTTTAAATGAATGAAAATAAACTTTGTTTTATAAAATATTATTTTATCTTAAAAATCTTCTAAAGTTTGAAAATGGACTCTATCTACGAACTCAGTGATACCGAAGGTGTTTTAAGCTCTTCAACTGGGCGATAATAGGGTGCCTAGAATACCTATTGTCCAGTTTTTGTATACAAAGTGATCACATTACTTTGAGCTTGTAAACATGAATTTTTGACCGGATGTCAAAGCAAATATAAAGTGCATCGATAGCATTGAAAAAAAGCTCTAGTACAGTAGTATATCCGTTCGCCCGCGTCTCGATAGTCTCAAGTTTCTAATGGTAGTTCAAGTGGTCACACAGGAAGTATGTGGAACTATTCGGATTCACAATTACTTTGGTTCTATTATATATTTCCGATTTCCTTTTCGATCGAATAAAATTACATCATGGAAAAATTTGATCAAATATACAGGGTGTTTTCAAAGTTAAGTCATTTATTTTAACAGCTTGTAGAACTCGTAAAAATAAGTAATTATAAGAAAAATGCACCCAGTGTACCTCGCCTAAGGTGCTGGACGGGTGGTAGATAGTGAAAGTCCCATTAGATATTAATGGACAGCTGCGAATATCTCAAAATAAGCAGCCCCGAACCAAGGCAAAAAAAAACTAAATCCACTTAGCGTCTGACTTGTATCAAGCGGTTGAGTGGTCAGCGTCTGTTCACCAGTGGTGCGGCTGATATTTAAAATCTGGAACTAACCCCTCCAGTCTTAACCTCTGAACCGTCATGGTTCAAATTTTTAATTCAAAGTACAAGATGAAGCGTTCTAGTAATTACAAAATTACCTCAGGAGGTAGACAATCCTCTGCCAGCTTTGCTGGTACAACCGAACTTTCGGATTCTGGGGCATCCGGGCTTAAATGCAAAATCTTTCAGAGGGAGTCGGAGACCTCTGGCCAACGTCTGAAACCGAAAACAAAAAAATTCTTTGCAACGGTAAATATCAATTCTCTCCTGCGCCCAGGAAAACTACACGAATTGGGGCGAACATTGAATCAGCAGAAAATCCAAATTTTAGCTTTGCAAGAAACCAGATTGATAGATGACAACACCTTGGAATTCGGCAACTACAGACTTTTTAAAAGTAAAACGGACAAAAGAATACTTAAAAATACACCACATCTCGGTGTTGCTTTCGCTATCTCAAGAAACATTCTTGGGTCTATAACTAATGTCCAGCCAGTAAATAATCGACTTATGGCACTATCCCTCAAGTGTGCTAACAAAAACTATACATTAATCAGTGCACACCTCCCAGTTAACGAAGAAAATAAATCTAATCCTGAAAAAGTAAATAAGTCCTGGGAAATTCTGGAAAAGACCATATCTAAAATTCCCTCTAACCATGTAAAAATCTTATTGGGTGATTTCAACCCCCAATTAGGGAAAGAAAGAAAGTACAGGAAAACAGTCGGCAGTTTTCCTGCTTATAAATGGACTAACCATAATGGTAGAAGATCGCAGTTTAACCTAAAAATAATGTCAACCCATTTTAAGAAGAAAATAACAAAACAAAAGACCTGGAGGTGCCCAAACACGTACATGGGTGAATTTCAAATTGACCATGTTGCCATTTCGTACCCCAATTATAAAGAGATTTTGAATGTTCTAGTCAGGAAAGGAGCTAACATAGACACGGATCACTACTTGACTAGAATCAAACTTAGCTTAAAACCTCAAAAACTTATTCAAAAGAGATTGCTAATACCAAAGTTCGACCCTACGAAAATAAAACTAATCCTAACAGAAGAGCTTGATAAACAACCAGCACAGAACTCACAAAAATTGAAACAAAAAATTGCTAAAACAGCCTTAAAGTTGGTCCCTTTACAAAAACGTAGAAAACATCCATGGTGGGATGAAGTTTGCGAGCAAGCAGTATTAACAGTCAAAAAACAGCAATAAATAACATCTTTTGGAAGTAAGAAAAGAGACATCGAAACTAATTAGACAAACTAAAAGAAAATATGAAAACAATCAACTTAATGAAATAGAAAAAAATTTCCAAAAAAAGAACACCCGAAACTTTTACAAAACATTTAAAACTAAATTAACAGGCTATCAACCCCAAAGTTTTTGCTTCCGAATGGAAAACGGACAATTAGCTCTGAATAACCAAGACAATTGCGAAGAACTTGCGAAATATTTTGAACAACTACTAAACTGTCCTGAGCCCTTAAACAAATTAGCAACACTAAACCCTAAAACAAACAAATGCAGATTCATTAACACCGAAAGAGGATGAAATAATTAGGCAAATCAAGCGACTTAAAAATAACAAAGCTTCTGGTTAAGATGGAATCACTGCTGAAATTTTGAAATCCGTTGGCTCAGGTACAATCAAGGAAATAACCAAAATTCTACAAGAAGTTACAGGGACAGTTAGAACCAAAAATTGGTGAATATCAAGCAGGTTTTCGACCGGGCAGATCATGCCCTGAACAGATCCTGATTCTAAAGTTGATCCTAAGACATCAAAAACTGTTTAATAAAAATCTCGTCTGTACATTTGTGGATTTCAAAAAAGCATATGATTCTATTGACCGCGAATCTTTATTCCAAATTTTGAAAGAACAAGGACTAAATCTGAAAACGCTGGCAATTATTAAAGCAACATTAACTAACACAAGGTCAAAAGTTAAATTCATGGGTCACATCTCAGAGCCCTTCGAAATTAAAACTGGAGTGAGACAAGGGGATGGACTCTCGCCACTCTTATTTAACTGTGCTCTAGAAAAGTAATACAGGAGTGGCGTGACAAAAAGTCGGCCCTGAATATTGACCAGCCATTAAACTGGGGAGAACCAACATCAAAATAGATTGTCTGGCGCTTGCTGATAATCTAGCAATTTTGACTCAAGATATATTAACGGCACAAAAACAGATTGAAATCCTAAAAGAAACAGTAGAAAGGATAGGACTCCAAATTTCCTTTGAAAAGACACAATACATGACCTGCAACAGACTAAGAACACCATTTCTAAAAACAAAATATGGTAGAATCAGACGAGTCTCTCAGTTCAAATATTTGGGTGAAATAATCATGGAAAATGGGTTAGAAAAAGCGGCCAATAAGGGTAGATGTCAAAAAATGGAAACGGCATTGAGACTTACACAAAATATTTACAACAAAAAATGCCTATCTAAAAACACAAAACTGAGACATTACGACACAGTTATTAAGCCAGAATGTCTATATGCTGCAGAAGCGCTCATTTTGAATAGAAAGAAGGACATCGAGGACATTGAAAAGAAGGAAAGAAAAATCGTAAGAAAAATCCTAGGCCCCAAACAAATAAATAGCACAACATACCGACTTCGAGAAAACAAAGAAATCAAACAATACACAGATATACATAGCGATATGAGAAAAAGAAGACTTAAGTTTTACGGACACATAAAACGGATGAATCCGAGTAGGTTAACTAGACAAATAGTCGAATTTTATGAAAACAGGAGTAGAGCTAAAGAAGAAATAATTAAATGGATTGCTGCAATTAAAGAGGACCTAAGATCAGCAAATATTACACAAAGTGAAATTCAGGATAGAGGCGGCTTTCAGACACAAGGTTAACGTTTGGAAGGTTGGCCAGAGTGAAAAATGTAGGAAGACTGGAACAACTTGGTCTGACGAAAGGAAAAAAGCTCATAGCGAAAGAATGAAATTAGTATGGGCACAAAGGAAGGCTAACAACAACAAACGCCTCTAATTGTACTTCGCGTGGTCCACTAGGGCCCATACGTGAATAATAATAATAAAAATGCACCCTTTATACCTTTATTTTGCACCTTTATATAAAAGATGCAAAATAAAAAAGTCAATAACAGTTATTTTGTTAAGTCATTAAGAAAAGTCACACATAAAGTATTTGTCTACTACCATTATTGAGTATGACTAGTTTTTAGTATTCTTGTACGTTATTTCTTTTGAGTGCGATGTTCGATTTGACCAGTTGTAATAATTCCTTAATCGTGTGTGTTTAATTTATAGGTACTTTCTGCGATTAAAATGCCACACGTTTATGAAAACAATGAATTAGTGAACATAATATTAACTTACGGGGAGGGCCAATAAAATACAGCCGCAGCATGCCGTTTGTACGCGGAAAGGTATCATTTAAGACTCCGCGGATGTTTGTAAATTTAGTTACAAGACTTCGCGACACGGGGCATTTAAAGGTATAACAATGAGGTCATTCTGGAAGACCTTCTCCACGCGAAATGATAGAGATTGAGGAAAAAAATTTAGAAATTGTCGAAAACGAGTCAACAATGAGCACTAGATCTATAGAGCGTCAAGTTGAAGTTGGTCATAGTAAAGCGTGGAAGAATTTACGACATGAACACTTTTATCCCTACTATTATCAAGGGGTACAAACGTTAAAACCCGAGAATTATCCTAGAAGAGTTGAATTTTGTCAGTGGACATCAGTGCAACAGTAAACAAAATTACCAAATTTATTTTTGGCTACCGACGAGGTCACATTTACAAGAAATGGAGTAAATAATTTCCACAACAACCGTGTTTGGGCAAAAGAAAATCCGCATGCTGTGAAAAGAACCCATTTCTAGCACAGATTTTCAGTAAATGTTTGGGCTGGTGTAATAAATGGCATGCTTATTGAGCCTTTCTTTCTTCAAGGTAAACATTATTTAGACATTCTTCAAAACAATTTGCCACAATTATTACAGGATGTTTCTTTAAATGTTAGACATAATACATGGTTTCTACATGATGGAGCTCTGCCACATTTTAGACGAGAAGTTTACGAAAACTTAATTAATGAATTTTCTTACAGAGGGATAGAGCGCAATGGATCCATTTCTTGGCCTGCATGCTCTCCGGATTTAACGCCCTACGATTTTTTTCTGTTGGGCTATTTAAGAAGTTAGTTTATCACGATGGAGAAGTAAATACTATGGAAGAACTTCAAAAACTCCTTAACAAGAAATAATTTTGAAAACACATGTAAATATTACAAAAAAATTGTATAGTTAGAATTACAAAACCAAATACTTACGAGTTGTGCAAATTAATAAATGAGACTGGTGGCGTAGCGTTCGATCTGTCAACACTGTTGGCTTACCAATAGGAGACAGACCCGCATCTGATGCGTCTTCAGTACGAGTTTGAACTTCCTAGAGTCATTTGGTGGTTCGTAGCAATTGTTTTTTTGAACTGGATTTTTTTAGTAGGTTTCAACCTTTTCAATGTTTTTCAGTGTCTCAAAATCGGATACTTGGAGGTGAATTTTCAATCTTGGAAGAAAGAAAAAGTGATAAGGACTCAAGTCTGATGAGTAAGGGGGTGCGGAGTCACAATAATGCTTTTGCTTGCTAAAAACTCGTTAATTATAATCGCTGTGTGGTAAGCGGCATTGTCGTAATGCAGCACCCCATTCAACGCTCTGGCGCTTCGTACTGGGTCATATTTCGTCGAGTCTGAGAATAATTTCAACTATCCAAAATTTTGTACCTCTTTAACAAAGCACTATTTCTATAGGCCTGTTGAAGATATCCAAAAATTTTCATCGCAGTGTGCCCAAGCCTGAAGTTGTTGAAATTATTTTCAGAATGCACTAGAAATGTCCGGTTTACAAAAAGAATTAATTTGGAGCACCAAGGGACTCTAGCAAATTGAAACTCGCCCTGAAGGTGCATCAGATATTGTCCTGATTCCCCTCAAAGAGAAGCGGACAGTGTTACAATATCGAACTTATACACTTCATACAGTGGACTAAATCAATCAAAAGCATATTGAGCTTATCCAAGTGAAAGATTACGAAAATAAAATTGGAACATCAACATATTCTACAACTACATTGTTCCATACCTTCTTCGGCCTTTTGGCATTCTTTGGTATTTTCCCGTTTGTTTTTGTTTCCTCATTTCCACTTGGTTCAAAACTATTTAGTGTTCTGTGTTGTTTGTTTTTCAATCTCCATGTCAGTTTTTAATATCCTCTGCGGTATGCTTTCCACTGAAGTATATATTTTATACGACTTATATGACTTAAGTTAACTAATACCTTTTCACAATTTCCACAGTCGAATTGTAAATTTTAGCTTTTTAGTCCATCTGAAAGCATTACTAATCGAATTGTTCGAAACTTTCAAGAAACTAATTCAGTGGAAGATAATAGAAGAGCAATATATAGTCGTAGTGGTAGTTCACAAGAGCATATTGATTTGATACGTGAAAGTGTTACTAAAGACCCAGAAATTTCCTTTAGTTTACGTTTACAAAAATTTGGACTCAGTAAATCCATAACATGGCGTATTTTACGAAAGGATTTAGCTCTGAAGGCATATAAGATTTAAATAATACAGGAATCAAAGCCATTGGATCATTCGAAACGTCATGCATTTATCAACTAGGATCAAAGAACGAACAGTTAATTTTTCTCAAAAAATCATCCTTACAGATGAAGCACATTTTGAAATTGATGGCTATGTTAATAAACAAAATTGCCGGATTTGCATCGTAAAATCTACGATTGATTGATGAGATTCCTTTACATCCCAAACGAGTCAGTGTTGGGTGTGCAATATGGTATTCGATATCGTGAGATGATAATTGAATTTTTGTAGGCTGAATTGAATAATATTGATCTGGAGCAATTGATTTATTGAGAGAAAAATTTCCTGGGTGAGTTATTGCAAGAAACGGTGATGTTAATTGACCAATAAGATCAAGTGATTTGACACTATTGGACTATTTTCTTTGGGGTTATATGAAAAGCCCAAAAAAAAAAAGAGAAAGGTCTATAAGAACGATCCACAGTCGATTCTTGAACGGAAGGATGGAAGTATTCAAATCATTGGTGAGATAGAGCCACGGTTATACCAAAATATCATTCAAAATTTTAACAAAAGGGTCTGTGGACGTCTGTGGAGCTGCAATAGGTGGACATTTGACAGATATTGTCTTTGGTGTTTAAATGTCATACACTATACTTCAATCAAGATTTTTTTTTTTTTTTGAAATCTACATAAATCTCTGTGTTTTAAAAAGGAATTAAAAAAAACGCTTAATTTGAGAGACTCTTTATTTTGAGGTGGAAATGTAAAACTTTAAATGGTTTATTTCCGATTTTGTTTTCCAAAATATTTCAAATTGTCTCTCAAGGTACATTGGCGTTTTTTGTTTGCCATCTAAGGTTAGCCCTAGTGTTGTTGTTCAAAATTATTTCATATATCTTATTAGTAATAATAACTAGAGGATATACTCTGCAACTAATATTTGATTTTGATTCAATTTCTTAAAAGTTATTAGGACAGTTGCCATTGACATGTCTTTTGGGATATATTCACTGTTTTATTAAGTAGTAGGTAACATAAACTAATCAAAGACTGAGTCCAGTCCAGTTAATAGAACATATTAAATTAAACACAATAAACACAATAGATGAAGTTCTGCAAAATTTGATAGGGAAAGAAAATTGGCCTTTATAAAACCTATTTAAGAGCATCATATT
Source organism: Cosmopolites sordidus (assembly GCA_031761425.1). Lineage (NCBI taxonomy): Eukaryota > Metazoa > Arthropoda > Insecta > Coleoptera > Curculionidae > Cosmopolites > Cosmopolites sordidus. The sequence goes on along the minus strand of JARFXV010001874.1, from coordinate 258,865 downwards.
GCCTCAATTCCTATGAATAGACGATTCGAAAGCATCGATTTTTTAACAAAACGCGAAATTTAATTCTCCCCCAAAAACCGCCATTATTCGAAAGCATGTGAAAATCTCACGGTTTAAAAAAAGAACCACCGAGAAAAAAATACCTGGTTTCCAATCAAAGCCGACCCTTTAGGGTCATCTTTGTCCTAGATAGTCCAGATATTTTTATATTTGATTTACTTTCAATAGACCAAAGTTTTTGTAGCTGAGATCTATTAGATTCAAGGTTTTAGTTTATGTTTTTGCTAGTTTTTGTTCAAATTATTTTTAAATATATAACAGTTTTCTTCAAATACAAACTTTACAGTTTTTGTAAAAAAATATAAAGTTAATAAGGCAACGATTTTGAGATTGGTTTGTCGAACAAGCGGTGCTGTGTTGCAAGACCTAGAAGAGATGGAAATAACAGATCAATATAAAAAAATCATCGAAAATGTGGCGGAAACGGCTGCTGCAATAGCACCAGCAGAAAAAAGGTTCAAACAGTCAAAAATCTCCAATGAGACCATCGATTTCATAAAGAAACGGAGGACAATGAAGAATGCAGACAGTCCCTTTAACAGGGTCGAGCACTTTGAGCTTTGCAAAACTATAAGAAAACTTATTCGAGAGGAAACGCGTCGGTTCAACATGCAGCTAGTATAAAAAACACTAGAAGAAAAATAAGGAATAAACAAAGCCAAACATAAGCTGATAAATAAAAGGGCACAAATGTTTGCCTTAATGCGTGAGGATGGCACAGTGTGTACGGAGCGTTCGGAAATGTTAGATGTTATCAGAAGATTTTGTTCAAAGTTATATGAAAATCAGAACCAGTTAAAGGCAGCAGTATAGGAAATGATACCTTATTGGAAGAAGTGACAAATGCCATAAAAGCGATGAAGAATGGAAAGACCCCAGGAAAGGACAATGTAACGGTTGAAATGTTGAAGGCTGGTGGCCGAACTCTATATAAAATAGTGGCAAAATTGTACTCAAAATGCCTCAAAGATAAAAAAATGCCCAGTCTATGGAAAAATACTGAAGTGATTCTTCTTCATAAGAAAGGAACAAAGGAAGATTTATAAAACTACCGCCCAATAAGCCTCCTATCAGTTATGTACACAGTTTTCACCAAGATAATATCTAAAAGAATATTAAGAACACTGAATGAAGCACAACCAAGAGAGCAGGCAGGACTCAGAAGTGGATTTAGCATAATGGGCCATATCCAGGTTGGCCAACAGACCATAGAAAGGCACCATGAATACACCACGCCACTGTGCTTGGCTTTTATTGACTATGAAAAGGCATTTGATTCAGTATCAACGCAGGCCATAATGGATGCATTGCTTAACCAAGGGATAGACAGAGCCCAGGTGAACCTACTGGGATCCATATATGAGAAAGCTACAGCTACAGTTCACATGGATGACTTTGAAGTTAAAATCAACATATAACGTGAAGTACGGCAGGGTGAGTCAATATCGCCTGTTCTTTTCTCAGCCTGTCTTAAAGAGGTATTTCGTAATTTGGATTGGGAACAGCAGGGTATAAAAATCAATGGTGCATATCTAAACCATCTTAGATTCGCGGATGATATCGTTCTCCTATCACAAGACCAAGATGAGCTACAAGAACACATACGAGAGCTGCAAAGGGCGGGGGAACCATTTGGTTTGAAAATAAACCTAAAAAAAAGACAGGTTATGTTTAACAAATTTGCTGTCAACAGAAGAATTTCTATTTTAGGAAGTCATTCAGAGGTTGTGGACTACTACATATATCTTGGGCAAATAATTTCAATGGAGGGTGATACCGCCCGGGAGGTGGAACGGCGGGTTAAGTGTGGCTGGCAGCCATTTGACCGGCTCAATATCATGTTTAAGAGCAAACTCCCACTTTGTCTGAAGAGAAAGGATTTTAATCAGTGAGTGCTGCCTGTTTTGACATGGAAGTGAAACATGGACACTAACATCACAATCAGTTCAAAAGCTTCAGATTGCACAGAGGTGAATGGAAGGGTGTATGCTTGGCATTACAAAGCGGGACCGAAAGACCTGCTTTGGATCAGAGAACAAACGACAGTATGTGACATCATTGGAAGGGCGAAAGAATTGAAATGGAAGTGGGCAGGTCATATAGCGAGACGATGCGACGACAGATGGACCAAAGCAATTCTGGATTGGATACCGCTTGATCATAAACGCCCGCGAAGAAGGTCGAAATCACGATAGACGGATGACATCATCAAGTATATTGGACCCGAATGGTAGAGGAAAGCTCGGGACCGTGCGAATCGAAAGCATGCTGGGGAGGCTTTCATCCTGCAGTGGATCGACAATGGCTGAATTATGATGATGATATATATATATATATATATATATATATATATATATATATATATATATATATATATAATCATCATCATATGCAGTCTAAGAAAATGTAACACTATATATATATATATATATACACACACAAACCACTCAGAACTCAAGAACGATATCCGTGCTGAGATCAGAATTCACAGCGGATATTCACAGCAGATATGTTGACAAAAGTTATGGAAAATGCATTTAGTGCAATTTATTATTATTATTATTATTAGCAAAATTTAGTTTTTTTGGTGATATGCTGCTCATCATCAGCAAGCAGCATATCACCAAATTTAAAGACGGAATAAAGATATTACGGAAAAAATGCTGTCTTGTTTCTTTTAAAACTTATAGATAATTAAATTAGTAGTGTGAGGTTGCTCCATTCATTATTACCTAGATGGCAACCTCTTGAGGCTTAGTAAATGGTCATCTTTTTGCCATATCTTCATATAATTGTTATCACATGAATTATATGTCAAGTGCTTGTTACGTACGTGATCAAAGATATCGTTTTAGAATAATTCCAAAAAAACTGTTACCACAAAGAGATAGAAACCAATTTACAATGTCGAGCTCCTTTAACGGCAATCGCGCTACTAACTTCTATTTGGGATAAATATGGACCAACGACTCCTTTCACAATAAATAGTGACATTTTAAGAATGTTATGGTATTTCGTGAAGCTTATTTCAGTTTTCTTTGCCCCATATGCGGAAATTTATTATTTATTATTTATTATTATTTAAAAATGTATTATGATTTATTGAAAATCAAAAAGCGCTGTTCAACATAGTCTAATAACTTTTCCCAGAATGTATGTCGAATTATTGAGTTGATTGATTAGCTTCAACGGTTTAACGAGAAGCTTCAATATCCCTTATAACAGGACAACACACGAACACATTACAAATGAATAATTATTACGATTATATGCAAGGGGACATTCGCAAAATTAATGATCAATTTTAGAGTTTTTTTTCTTGATAGGAAATTTAACGTGCTCAAATCATTAGCACATAATTTTAATTTAAAGCACGTCCGGTTTTACTCAATTTGTCAACCCTCATTCAGAAAACTATTCGAAAATTGAAAATTGGCTAAGTGTTGTTAAATTTAATATAGAAAAATTTCACATCATCCATCATCCAATGTTTTCACTATATTCATTATAACTATTCGTTATGTTACATAGCCTTGTTTGAAAAGTATATATAATACTTAGTTTTTGAGCAGAAAATAAAATAAATATTTTTATACAGTAAAATAAGTTTATTTAGTTAGGCACTGATCATTTTGTCTATAATTCAGGCAATTTCTTGATTTAATTTTACAAAACTTCTAATTTTTCATATTAAAATATTTCCAAGTTCGGCAAGCAGTGATTGTAAATGAAATAAAGAAAACCTGAAGATGCATTATCAACACTGTAAGGTGGGCTTCTAAGCGTCTATGATGTAAGTGTTAGTACACATTGAAATTGAATGTAAACGAAAGCTAAAAATATATAATTACTATTCCTTTATGAATATCAGTTAAACTTCTTGTAATTAAGATGTCGCATGAGTGGGCTTATTATATTTGCTCAATAGCTAATTTTTATTTTGCTTTGAACTTATAGTTAAGCATTTTAAAATTAACGTATTTTGATTAGTTATATAAAATTAATATCCCTATATGCATATGGTTATAAATATTTATCAAAATTTGTTTTCGAAGAATTTTGACCTTCAGTAAACACAATTAGTAACGATTAGCATCTAGATAGTATGTCGGAGAGATAACGAAACTTTTTAAATTCAAAGAAAACTACTAGTGTCATCTAGTGAAACGATATATGATGTGAAAGCTGTATATCTCGAATCACTCTACGGATTGTCAAGTTATGGCGCTTAAAGCGACGGTACCTTTTGTCATCTCGCCACAAAAACACGATGGAACAAAAAGAGCTAAATGTTAAATTTTGTTTAAAACACGGTAAAATTTTTATAGAAACATTTAAATTGATGAAAAAAGTTTATGGTTATGATTGTTTATCCCGTACAGGTGTATTTGTGAAGTATAAGCGATTCCAGGACAGTCGTGATGCTTTAGAAGACGAGTCAAAGCTTCAGCGGCCAAAAAACAAAAATCACGATGTTGTTGGTGGAAAAAGTGCCCGAAATGAACGCCTATGATGCGAGTCGAATGAGATGGATAATGAAGGAATTAAATACGATGAAAGACGACATGATTCACGAAATTTTGATAACCGATTTAAATAAACGGAAAGTCTGTACTTCGATTTGTACCCAGGACCGTCGCGGTTTGTGAATTTTTGGCGAAAAACTGGTCTGTGTGCATCTGCATCCCCCGTGTTCGCCTAATTTATCTCCGTGTGACCGTTTCTTGTTCTCGAAACTCAAACTGGCCACAAAAGCAACGTTTTATGACGGTGTTGCACAAGTCCAAGAAGCCGAAAAATTACATAAAATTCTACTCTAGAATTGGCCGAACGTGCCCAGCAATGTATTCATGCGGAAAGAGTGTATTTTGAATAAAAATAAATAATTTAGGCAAAATAAACAGTAGGTGTTACTAATACATTTGTTGGTATAGACTAATGACATCTATGGTGTTTTAGAGGGCCATAAGCCATCAAATGCCTGTTCGTTATTAATTGTCATTGTGCATACCATACATAAACATAGTTTTTCATAGCTTTGAATATGTCGAATTATGTATCTGAACAACGCGTTTTGCGGGGAAGTTTGATAATCTTCTTGCATTTGAAGAAAACGGCTGCTGAAAGTTATCTATTGTTGGTTGAAGCTCATGGTAAGCGTGCTCTAACCCAAAAAACTTGAACGATGGTTTAAACGTTTTTAAACTGGTAATTTTGATATAAAAGGCAAATAGAGAGTAGATTTACAAGCATTATTGGCTGACGACTCAACTCATACATTAAAACAATTAGCAAAAGCCTGGAATGTTGCTTAATCCACCATTTCCAAATGTCTACACGCATTGAGAAAGATCCAGAGGGAAGGAAAATGGGTTCCATATGAACTGAAGAAAAAATACAACCACTTGAGAAATTTTGCTTGCCAGAGAGAAAAGAAAAAGTTTTTTGCATCAAGTTGTGACAGGTGATGAAATGTGAATCTATTTTGATAAACCGAAGCGTAAAAAATCAGGTGTAGACTTAATCCAGACTTCAATATCACAACCAGTGTTCAATTTACATGGAAATAAAGCTTTGCTGTGTATTTGGTGGGATAGTAGGGATGTTTATTACAAACCATTGAAACCAAACCTGATGAAACGATTACTAGCGATCAATACGAACAAAAATTGATAAAATTGAAGCAAACAGTGAAGGAAAAACGACCAGAATACGTCCAAAGATAAGATAAAGTAATTTTTCAACATGACTATGCTCGGCCCCATTTTGTAAAATGTGTAAAAAACAATTTGGAAATCGTTAAATAGGACGTCCTACTCCACTCGCCTACCCCACTGGTTTTAGCCCCTTTGAACCACCACTTCTTTCCATTGATGGACTTTCAGAACAACACTTACATTCTTACCTAGAAGTGAAAATTGGGTTGGATAAATGGTTGGTCTCAAAAAATCAAAAGTTCTTTTGGCGCAGAATTCATTCTTTGACAGAATGATGGGAAATAGTATTAGCTGTATTATTATGGAAATAAACGCTCAAATTTTGCAAAAAAAAATCGACATTATTAATAGAAATTCCTATTAAATGTTTTTTTTTTAATTTGAAAAGCTCCGTTACTGTTCCAACATGCTGTACATGAAAACTTTTTCATTCATTCATTATCATGCATTCTCAACATATTTTTGTTTTAGTACGAGCAATGTAAATTTTAACAAGGCACATACCGGAAGATCTAGACATTACAGATTAATTTGAAGTCAATAATTGTTTTTCGTTATTTTCAATTTCCTATGAATTTTGAAAAATAATATAATAAAATTACCCAGATAAATCTTGAGCGATATATACTTTGAGCAATGTTCAAATATAGGAAAAAAAGAGGGAATTTTAATTTAAAAAAATCATTTTTAAAACACCCTGTATAAATAATTTTCTATAAAAAATGACGTAATTGAAAATGTAACTCAATGCCTACAGTGTTTTTTTGAGAAACATTCTGTATTTTATATACTTAATTTATTCCATGTGAGAAAATCATGCTGTATATTATAACTGATATATTCGTATTATCCTCAGCAATATCCCATTTGGGTTTGTCAAATTTTTCATGAACTTATGGTTAGTACGAACATGGAACAAATTCGTAGGTTTAAACCTTCTGGACGATATATGATAGAAAAAAATAACCTTATCAAAATAACTTTATTAATATAAAAACTTTATTTATAGTTTATAAATATCAGAAATATATCTTGATTTTTTCCTAAAATATAAATAATACCTGTTTGTTATGTATTCCAGTTCCAATGTTAAAAAACGTCCTTTTGATATTAGATGGCTTAATATTATTTAACTGCGATAAAGTTTGTTTTGAAACCTTGGTATAAAATGTTTACTTAAAAAGATGACCTACAAAAACCGAATTATTTCTTTGCAGTCTCTTGATGAACATTATTCTCCTGTCATGTTAATATCGTCGGTACATGTTTCAATTTGAATAGTTAGCCAAAAATCTGTAGGCCATAAAGGAAATATTTAGGAATTATTTTGTCGAAAATCTGTTTAAGGTAACTTACTTACGTGCTTGATATTTTCAGTAAATATCTTAAAAATTAGTAGATATACAAGCATACACAGATACACATATACAAGCAGTAGATATACTAGGTGTCGAACAAGAGTGTCAAAAACTTGAAGCGTAATACTGTTCACTGTTTTAAATGTAAATGCCACTCATAGACTGCTGCGTTCAGTACATTTTGTCTAAAAGAATAGAAATTGGAAAAATTGGCGAGTCGGATTTGGGCCGATGAAAATGACTCAGGTACTCATCTCTTTATCCTCATAAAGTCACTGTTTGGTGCGGCGTTTGGGCTTGGATTATTTTTCTGGGGGTATGTATTTGCTTTATAGAAATAAACCCCGAACACTTTTTGACATTAAATGAAATATTCAGACCACCATTGAAAATATACCACGCGATATATGTGAAAAAGTTGGTATGGAAAGTATGGTATATATGAAAAGAGTATATGAGAAAATTGGGTTAAAATACATTCCACCAAACGAAGGCGAGTGGGACATTTGAACGACATTATATTCAAAATATAAATTGCCGGGTTATCACTTACAATTATTACTGTGCCTGATTTTAAAATTCTGGCGCCCTTATTGGACAACTTTGCAATACCATGACGAAACATTCGACAGAGTTTGGCATAACAGACCAAATTAAATTATAGGCGATATAAAAGTTCACCTCTGAAAACATCGATTAAATACGCAAACAAGGAAAAACAAGCGTGATTTTATGGAATTCAAGAAACTATCCGACTATCGGCTAGCCGTTTCCATATTTTTTTTTAGACGTCGTGTTAAATTACCTTTCAAAAATCGTCATGAATAAGCTTGTATATTTTTTTCGACTCCGCACAGACTAAAACACAGTTATATGTAGTACACAGGAAGTTATGTATTATTTCAGTATATAGGAATAGCGTATGGCAGGTAAAAGCACTCCCGTATATCAATTTTGGTCTTTAAAAACTTTTACGGATTCACCCTATTTGTCCAGTTTGGTCTCCTGTAACTATATTTATTTCCCAAACGAAAAACTTCAACAAACGGATCTAGTTACAAGAATATTCTTGAGATTGAGTCTGTGATGAAAGCAATTCTAAAGGCGAAAATACAAGGACTTAATAAGTTTTACTCACATGCTCATTACTTTTTTTGAATATTCTGTTACTACAAACAAACTTATTTCAACAAATAGATTTACTTAAAAATATGTTTATGGTATTCGTATTAATTTTTGCTAAATTCATTAGATTTTTGGAAACTATCTTTCAGTAAATCGATTTTTATTGAAGTATGATAAAATCCGAAATTTTTTTGGCAAAAAGTATACCCAATAAAGCATGCAATGTAAAGCCCGAATATACAATTCAAGGAATTATGCACAGATTTCTTTTCTTATTTTTATATTAAGTGAAAACACTTAAATCATCAGATAATGTGAATATTTAGCAAGTACACCAACATCTTCCTGACGAAGTGGTATTACTCGAACCAACAATTAGTAAAAAAATGGGGTTAATTGAAATTTAAATACGTTACAGGTTGAATAGACCCATATAAAAAAAAACTACCGTAACCAGAGCATTATTAGCTACTACCGAGTCCCACATTGATTCTCAGGCCGATGCAGGGTGCCCGGCCCAGACGACGGACCTTTTTTTCGACCTCCTCGGCCCCGTCTCGAGAGCCAAGCTGGTAACCAGATGGCCCGACCCGCGTCGTCCCCTGGCCGTTTTTTAAGCCGCTTTTTTTATGCACACGCATCCATACCCTCAACCATTTTTTTCTTTTCTCCCCAGGAAAGGGGCAGATTTTTTTTAAGCAATCCTACACGCAGTTCCGTTCGAAAAGACGCGGCACAATGAGAAAGGTAAAGGAAAAAAGAACGTTTGTACCTGGACAATGCGATAGTGCACCTCGAGTTTGCACAACAGACGAAGATGAAACATGAGTAAAAGGAAACAGCGTAGATGGCATCAGAGCGAGAAAGAGAGAGTGAGAAGGATAATTAAAGTGCGGCGGGGCACATGTGCGTAAGGCATGGGCAGGCGAAGTATCCACTTACAAGTTACGTGGGAACATCGATGATGGGGCACGGTTAATGGGATAAAAAACAGATTCGGGGACTATTTGCGAAGATCTGGCTGGACCGCTAGGTTTTCGGTCGGTTACGGTTTGGTCAATATTTGTTTTAGTTTTTTTGCCGCTTCAATGCCTGTTACGGTTTTTAAAACTGATTTTCCCATACACCTGATTTATGTACCCACAATCGATACGCAAAACCTAATTTTTACACCGTAATGCTAGATAACGATTCCTAAATGAGTGGATTAAATTTCAAGAAAAATTGCAATATATTCGTATTATTTAGACTAAAAACATATGAAAGGGGACAATTTAGTTTATGTTACAAAAAAAATGGAAATTTTTTAAACAAAACTGATACAAACCATACCACTGGCCGTTATTACTACCCCAAATATAAACAGTTTTCGTTCTTATCTATTTCGTTTTTCCAATTTTGAGAATTGTTAATGACTAAGTACAATTATGCTTTATAAGTATTCATGCAGCTGTTTCTTACGCTTGAACAGGCTGCAAGACAGATTGGGCAGTAAATAAACATATAAAAGACCAAATACATGCATACAGGAGAACGTACTGGAAGACTACGGAATGCAGATATAAAAAGAAGAATATTTCTAGCAAACAAGACCTACTTCGACCTGCTTCAACATTTAAAATTGGACGTTGTGTCAAAACTAACAAATGTAAAATATATAAGACATTGATTAGATTTATGCAGACTTATGCTTCTGAAACCTGGGTAGTGACACAAAACGATGAAAAACTGTTAGGCACATTCGAGAGAAAGGTGCTCAGACATATTTACGAAGCAGTTCAGGAGAATGGAGGGTGGCTTAGACCATACAATCATAAACCACACAGAGAATGTCAGGATACCGATATAGTTACATTTATCAAACTTGGAAGGCGGAGATGGATAGACCATGTTGAAAGATCGAGTGATAGTAACCTCACTAAGAAAATAAGTGCCAATCCCAATCTGCAAAAGACCCAAATGAAGACCTAAAACACGCTTTATGGACCAAATATTAGGCGACATGGAGACACAAAAAATAGCAAATTGGAAAACAAAAGCCAGGACGGGAATAAGGTTTGTAGAACCACAGATAATAATAAAAAGTATTCATTCATAAAATCAAAACTTGTTTAAATAAAGTGATGAGAATGGCTTTAACCATTTTTTCCAGACTTACTAAGATATCATTCGTAGACGATAGTTGTGATAGTGACTTTTTTTCGGTTCAATATGCTGCAAAATTTAATGCAGTTGCTGAATCTAAAAACGTTGCTTGAGCAGTGTACTCGAAGAAGAATGTATACTGTGTACCCATAAATATTGTTTCGATTGATTGCGCAGTTGGCTCTTGGTGAAACATAGTTAAAATGATAATAAGTAAAACAGTTGGTAACACATGATTGAAACACTTGGCTATAATTTGTTACCAGAAGTTAAGATGCAGTTTGTCACTGAAAATATATTTTCTAGATTCACATCTAGTTTACATTACAGAAAATTTTGGTGCAGTAAGTGACAAACCCGGAGAGAAACTTTGTCATGAAAAATTTTATTCGGAGATATCGGCTCTACTATTACAAGAGAGACTACATATATAAATTACAAAAAATAAACTAAGAAGCATGACAACTGTTTAATTTAATGATAAAAATATGCTAATGCTTACGCTATTGCTTTTTAAATAAACATTAAAATATTTTATTCTTTTGGAAGCGATTAACAACATTAATAGGTACTTTAAGACTACTTGGCTCCGCTTGAATCCAGAAAATTGTGTTTATTAAGAATACAAGAAAAAGATGAAATATAAATATAGACCTGTATAATTCAGTATATGTTAAATTATGTCTCTTATATATTTTCGATTGATTGCACGGTTGGCTCTTGGTGAAACATAGCAACAAAGATAATGATTAAAACACTTGGTATTTGTCTCACAATATATACAGTATATTCTCTGACATGTTTCGGCCTCGCGACCATTGTCAAAGAGAGTTATGTATAAACTAAACAAAAGTTTCAAAGTTCTGTCTAATGAAGGTCGGTTTTTTTTTAGACTGTCTCATTAAATTTATGAGACTTTAAATAATTGGGATATTTTCGAAGTGTAGCTGGGTGTTTCTTAGGTTTTTACCGTCGTATATGGCTTTTTTAATTTCGGAAATTTCCAAGTAATTTAACTGGCTTATATATATATATATATATATATATATATATATATATATATATATATATATATATATATATATATATATATATATATATATCATCATCATCATCATCATCATCATCATCAGCCCGTATCGATCCACTGCAGGATGAAGGCCTCTTCAGCATGCTTCCAACCTTCACGGCCCTGGGCTTTCCTCTGCCACTCGGGTCCAATATACTTAACGATGTTATCAGTCCATCGTGCTTTCGGTCTTCTTCGCGGACGTTTGCGATCAGGCGGTATCCACTCCAGGATTGCCTTGGTCCATCTGTCGTCCCATCGCCTCGCTATATGGCCTGCCCATCTCCATTTTAACTGTTTTACTCTTCCACTGATGTCACAGACTTTTGTTTGTTCCCTGATCCATGCGCAGGACTTTCTGTCTCGTCTTGTAATGCCAAGCATACATCTTTCCATTCCCCTCTGTGCCACCCGAAGTTTTTGAATTGATTGCGATGTGAGTGTCCAGGTTTCACTTCCGTATGTCATAACGGCTAGAACGCACTGATCGAATACTTTTTTTTTCAGGCAAAGTGGGAGTCTGCTCTTAAACACTATGTTGAGCCTACCAAATGCCTGCCAGCCACATTTAACACGCCGTTCCACCTCCCGGATATATATATATATATATATATATATATATATATATATATATATATATATATATATATATATATATATATATATATATATATATATATATATATATATCCAGTGTACCTCGCCTAAGGTGCTGGACGGGTCACGGGTGGTGGATAGTGAAAGTTCCATTAGATATTAATGGACAGCTGCGAATATCTCAAAATAAGCAGCCCGGAACCAAGGCAAAAAAAAACTAAATCCACTTAGCGTCTGACTTGTATCAAGCGGTTGAGTGGTCAGCGTCTGTTCACCAGTGGTGCGGCTGATATTTAAAATCTGGAACTAACCCCTCCAGTCTTAACCTCTGAACCGTCATGGTTCAAACCTTTAATTCAAAGTACAAGATGAAGCGTTCTAGTAATTACAAAATTACCCCAGGAGGTAGACAATCCTCTGCCAGCTTTGCTGGTACAACCGAACTTTCGGATTCTGGGACGTCCGGACTTAAACGCAAAATCTTTCAGAGGGAGTCGGAGACCTCTGGCCAATGTATGAAACCGAAAACAAAAACTTTCTTTGGAACGGTAAATATCAATTCTCTCCTGCGCCCAGGAAAACTACACAAATTAGGGCGAACATTGAATCAGCAGAAAACCCAAATTTTAGCTTTGCAAGAAACCAGATTGACAGATGATAACACCTTGGAATTCGGCAACTACAGACTTTTTAAAAGTAAAATGGACAAAAGAATACTCAAAAATACACCACATCTCGGTGTTGCTTTCGCTATCTCAAGAAACATTCTTGGTTCTATAACTAATGTCCAGCCAGTAAATAATCGACTTATGACACTATCCCTCAAGAGTGCTAACAAAAACTATACATTAATCAATGCACACCTCCCAGTTAACTGGAACAACTACTAAACTCTCCTGAGCCCTTAAAAAAATTACCAACACTAAACCCTAAACAAACAAACGTAGATTCATTACCACCGAATGAAGATGAAATAATTAGGCAAATCAAACGACTTAAAAATAACAAAGCTACTGGTCAAGATGGAATCACTGCTGAAATTTTGAAATCTGCTGGCTAAGGTACAATCAAGGAAATAACCAAAATTCTACAAGAAGTTTGGCGAACCGAACAGATTCCGGAAGATTGGAAAGATGCTCTAATCCATCCACTACACAAGAAAGGAGATAGAACGGGTGTAAACAACTACAGAGGGATATCTCTTCTCCCTGTTTGTTACAAGATTCTATCTCAATGTCTACTAGACAGAACACAGGGACAGTTAGAACCTAAAATTGGTGAATATCAAGCAGATTTTCAACCGGGCAGATCCTGCCCTGAACAGATCCTGAATCTAAAGTTGATCTTAAGACATCAAAAACTGTACAATAAAAATCTCGTCTGTACATTTGTGGATTTCAAAAAGCATATGATTCTATTGACCGCGAATCTTTTTTCCAAACCTTGACAGAACACGGACTAGATCTGAAAACGCTCGCAATTATTAAAGCAACATTAACTCACACAAGGTCAAAAGTTAAATTCATGGGTGACCATGAATCCCATCTCAGCCTGTGACATGGGTGACATCAATTAAAGAGGATCTAAAATCAGCAAATATTACACAATGTGAAATTCAGGATAGAGGCTGTTTCAGACACAAGATTAACGTTTGGGAGGTTGGTCAGAGGGAAAAATATAGGAAGACTGGAACAACTTGGTCTGACGAAAGGAAAAAAGCTCATAGCGAAAGAATGAAATTAGTATGGGCGCCAAGGAAAGCTAACGACAACAAACGCCTCTAATTGTACTTCGCGTGGTCCACCAGGGTCCCTACGTGAATAATAATAATAATAATAATAATAGTATATATATATATATATATATATATATATATATATATATATATATATATATATATATATATATATATATATATATATATATATATATATATATAATTTTATTTCGTTTACTCCAAATTTGTCACAAAATGTTGGTCTTTCTTTGTTATTATATTTAGCATCTAAGCAAGATTATTCTTATTAACAGAGATAATATTAATATTTTCTTTCTTTAAATGATTTGTGATTCTGGAACTTAATTTATGAATATAGTTTATAGCATGCTAATTTTTAGAATATTTTTTTGGGTGTTGCGGCATAAAACTGTTTGATTAGTTCTTAACCTTGTTTTTTATTATTTTATCTATAATGCTGGGTTGATATCCATTACTCTTTGCGATATATTTTTTATTATATTAAGTTCTTTTTCATAGCTGTCTTTTTTAAATCGAATTTTAATATTCCATGACTGATTTAAACTTGCGTGAGTAGTTATATCGATATACGAGTATTTTCTAAATATTTGAAATTTTAATTTATTCGGTGTGGTTATTATTTTTAAATCTAAGAACTTTATTGAATTATCTGTCTATATTTCTACCGTGAAGTAGATTTCTGTTCCTTCTGAATAGTCTTTCGGTATCCATCCATATGCAAATAATATAATCCACATACCTGGCCAAAAATGTCGGTGTCTTGTATAATTACTGTCGCTAAATAAATTGTTTTCAAAGTTAGCCATATACATTTTTTGCCAGAAAGGGGCTTAGGGGGCTTCCCAGTTGATAGTCCGTTCGTTTGTTGGTAAAATTTTGAATTCAACAGAAAATAATTTTGTTCGGTGCATACATTGATAGCTTCTATGAGAGATTTTTGTGTAGGATTTCAAGATTACATTTATTTAAGATCTTGTACCGGAATGGAGGAAAAAATGGGTTTTATATCGAACGAAACCTACTTTGCATTGGGAGGCAATTAAACAAATTTGGATTTCATGAATGAATACTTTTCATCATTATCAGTGGTTCTACAACCCTTATGGGGTCTTGACCTATCGTAGCATCTCGGGCCATTGGTTCCCGTTCCTGGCTCTTGTTTTCCAATTTGATATTTTTTGTGTCTCCGTGTCGACTAATATTTGAGTCCATAAAGCGAGTTTTAGGTCTTCCTTTGGGTATATTTTTTTAAATTTTGTGGCTAGTTCTATTATATTCTTGATTGCTTTATCCGAGTTGAAATCGATAAATAATGGTAGATCACTGTTAGGTTGTTAGTTTATATGCAGGAGCTTTACATAATAAGTCACTGGTCTCATTGAAATGTCATGTTCATACAGTTTAGGCATTTCGTATAAGATGGATATTTTGGGTTCATGGTATCTAATTTAGATTGTGATATATTTAAGAAGTTTTCACTGTACGTTTTTATAACTTTCTTTACAGTGGTGTGATACTTTTTGGATAGATCGTTCTTAAGTTATCTGCAGCTTTCTGTGTTGATGAGTGGGTCCATTTTGAGTAGGTATTCGTCTTTTGTTAGAATAGTAACAGTATTACCTTTGTCAGCTTTACAAAGAATTATATTGTTCTGGTTGATATTGTTATGTAATTTATTAATTACTCTGAGTTTGTTGGAATAGTTGTTTATTATTTTATTGTTTGCTATTATATTTGCAACATTATATTTTGCTAATTGACTTTTATTTAAACTACCTAAAACATTCTCTAAATTATCTGGGACTATTTCAATATTTATTATACTATTTCAGTATTTGAGGTATTTTTTTAATAATTTATTTTATTCATTATTAAATTGAAAGTTTGTAAAATTTACAGCTCGTATCATAAAATGTTATTGAACTGATTTAATTGGTATTATGAGAATTTACGTGAGCAAAATTTTGTGTCTTACATTTTCTTAGGGTATATAATATTCTTATTGCTGTATTAGGTATTGCTTATGTGTCGTATCCTTCACTGAGTCACGTGCTGCCCTGTCAATGTATTCAAATTTGAAACATCTTGAGTTGAGATTAACCCCATGTTTATACCATTTGGTACAAAAACAAAAACAAACATGAGATTTTCATACATTTTGGTTAGACATCCTCCTTTTAACACGTTGGAAAAAACCATATGTGATTAATACACTTTTTGACTTTTAGTAAAGTTTTCTAGTGTATAACCGCTAATTTTGCTTTTTACATAAGTAATATAGTTTTTTTTGATATTGTTCAAAATTTTATTTTATTTATGAACTGATACAGTTTTAATCTACTGTAATGAATTTTAATCTACTGTTCGATTTTATGTAAAATATTCTTCGACTGCTGGTTTGGCAGTTGTAGCAGTAGAATTTTTTTTCCACGAATGATTCTGAAGAAACACATTCACCTGATTTTACGCCGCTCGACTTATTTCTATGGGGATGCCTTAAATACAGGGTTTATAAGACAAAACCGGAATTAAGAGTAGCGATTGAAAGAGAGTGGACAAATACCAATGGAAATGATTCTCGATGTTTGCGATTCCATTACTTCTGGACCACGATGGTGGGCAGTTTGTGCATTTTTAGCTTTATTTTTTTTGAAACTCTAAAGTAAACTATACGGAAATAAATACTGATTTTTGACCAGACATTGGATACTTGGACATGTATGTATATATTTAAATTCTTTCAACTTCAATATGTGATGCCAGTATAATAAAACTATTTTAAATGAAACTGATTAATTTTCGATAGCATTAATATATAATTTGCTATTTTAGCTGTTACTGATTTGATATACTAGAATAATTAGGATGAAATTTAATACAAAAAGGCAAATTAGATAAAAATAGATACCAGTACCAATGCTGTGATGATACACTTTGAAAATTAAAGCCCCCTTGTGGAAAAATATCTTGTTAGATAAATAAAACGAGTTAGGAAGGATCTAATAGATGAGGAGCAAAACATATTACCTGACTACGAAAACAAGTTAAATCCGCTAGAAATATCACCGATTATATTTTTGAAGCATGACAATAATATTACTTACCTAACCAATTGTTGCTTGGATATATAATACCTAAACTTAATATCCAACCTAAATAATAATAATCAAAAAGTACAAGAAATAAAATTGTTCAATATTTTATTTTAAGAATTTGAGTTGTAAGATGTCGAGATTTAATCAAAATGTATTTCTTAAAAAGTATACAATTTATATTCAATGTATTATTATGCAAAATCATCATCATTATCATCATCATTCAGCCATTGTTGATCCACTGCAGGATGAAGGCCTTTCCACTGAGGCTCCGCTCGCGCGATCCTGACCTCTCCGCTGTCATTCGTGTCCAATATACCTTATGATGTCTTGCGCCCATCGTGTTTCTGGTTTTCTTCGTTCATCGCATCGCTTCGCTTATGGCCTGCTCACATCCATTTCAATTCTTTCACCCTTCCAGATTACGGAATACCATAGACTGAGAAAAGAACAGGCGATATTGAGTCACCCTGCCGCCCAACTTGCTTTATGCTTTACGTTGAT
Source organism: Cosmopolites sordidus (assembly GCA_031761425.1). Classification (NCBI taxonomy): domain Eukaryota; kingdom Metazoa; phylum Arthropoda; class Insecta; order Coleoptera; family Curculionidae; genus Cosmopolites; species Cosmopolites sordidus. The sequence continues at coordinate 241,436 of JARFXV010001874.1, read as the reverse complement.
TTTAACTTCAAGGTCATCAATGTGAACTGTAGCTGTACCTTCATCATACATGGATCCAAGTAGGTTCACATAGGCTCTGTCTATCCCCTGGTTAAGCAATGAATCCATTATAGTCTGCTATGATATTGATTCAAGTGCCTTTTCGAACGGAATACCAGTAATACGGAAAATCAGCAGAATTTTGCCATTTCTCATCATTTTTCTTTTACAATCAGATATGAATCTAGAACTACATAGAATATAGAATATATCATAAGATATAGATGATTTAAAGGAGTAAATGAACATCTAATTAGGACGTTCAACATGGAGTTGGAAGTCCAGAATTGAAAAGCCTTTCACAAGTATAATGTCAGACGTCATACGTTATTGACCATTTGGAAGATTTAGAAAATAAAAGGTGATTCAATTTGGCTTTCCACATAAACATATTAACAAAGAACACTGAGAAATTAAAAAATACAAAAAATCTTTATTTACCCTTTGAGGTTATTCATTACAATTATGTATGAAAGATGATATCATATAAATGACCTCCGCGGTTCATGTGACATGACGTAATCTCTTTGTGAAAACTTTCGACTACTGTGCGGCACAATTCAGGTTCTATGCCGGCTCTGGTCTCCTGTTTCAGCTCTGCAATGGTGTTCGGTTTATTCATGTAGACTCTGCTCTTCAGATACCCCCAAAGGAAAAAATCTGCGGGAGTTGAATCACATGATCGCGCCGTGCAATTGATGTCGCCGTTACGTGAAATAATGCAACCTGGAAACTTGTTGCGCATTAATTGCTCCCAGAAAAAATCTGTTATCATGTTCAGATAGCGAATGCCATTAACCGTAACAACGTTCTCCGCATGATCCTCGAAAAGAAATGGAGTAATTACGCCTCCGGACCGAAAGGCACACCAAACAATCACCTATTGAGGATGCATTTTCGTTTAAATAATTTCTTAGATTTTTGAATCCCCAAATACGGTAATTGTTCTTGTTTACGAAGCCACCAACGTGAAAATGTGCCTCATTGCTAAAGATGAGTTTTATTGAAAATTTCACCCCTTATCCGAGTATCTATTCGGCAAACACAGGTACTGTTGATGGTCTCGAGACTTCAATTTCTGTGTTATTTGGAGTTTGTACGGATATAACTGCAAATATTTTGTAAAAATTCCCTGTGTAGTGGAATACTGCGATCGATGACGAATCGATGTGCTTGGATTTTCGGCCACACTTTCGCGAACAATGGCAATATTTTGTTCCGAACGACTCTACGAGCATGCCGAGGTGGTTTTGATGTTAGCTATCCAGTTTGCTCGAATTTTTAGACCACATTCCAAACTGTCCTCTCAAAAGGTCTATTTTGCAAGCCAAAACTATTCAATTTCATTCTCATAGAAGGCTTGAATAATTTTAACACGTTGTTCTGTTTTATATTACTCCATGATTATTTTTGTTTATGTTTCGATAAGGCAATATATAAGAAGGTATTCCAATCCTACAAGGGATGATAGGAAATGTGTCAAGTGGTGGCGTCATCTCACGTGTATCCAAGGTATCAATTTAAACTTTTTATGGCGTGCCGACTTAACAGTTTGGAATTCAAATCCTCACTAATACTATATTTCTTTTGTTCAAAAATTGTATTAAAATTATTCTGTTATTAATTTCTGATAATTATTAAGTTGTAAGTTATTTTTAATATTACAATTTATTCAGAAAATATAAAAAAGAAGTAACATTAAAGAATCAATATACTTGTAAAAAAAAACAATAAATTGAATGTATATTGATTTCCGAGCGGTTTTCGTTGAAGTTCGCATGTATGCACTTCGAGAGTTGTAAACGACTATATTTTGATTACCTGGTTGTACTGTTATATTTTTAGCTAAGAATATCGTTTACAGCACTCAAAGTGCATACATGCGAACTTCAAATAAAAACCGTTCGGAACTGAATATATTTAATTTATTGTTTTTTTGAAAAGTATATTGATTCTTTAATGCCATTGTATTTTTTATATTTTCTGAATAAATTATATAATTAGAGTTATTATACACTTATTCAATTAAAAAACAAATATGTATGGTGTATGACGTATATTTTTGTTTTTTTTACTAATTATTTAGCACTAGAGACAGAAAAAATTACTTGCAACTTAATAATTATCAGAAATTAATAGCAGAATAATTTTAATTCTATTTTTGAACAAAAAAAAATAAAATGGTGAAGATTTGAACCCAAACAGTTAAGTCGGAACATCATAAAAAGTTAAGTTGATGCCTTGGATACATTGACACATTTCCCATCGTCAGGATTGGAATACCTTCTTATATTTTATTTTATGTTTCGAGCTTAGAAATCTGACGTTGCCGTTGACAAATAAAGTGGCGTTTCAAAAATATTATAGATTGTAATGTGGAAACTCAATTTGAATCACCTTTTAGATTAGAAAATACAGATACATGTTCAATTTTTCTTTGCCCGACAGTTGTCAAAAAAAGGCACTTTCAAAATAAGTGGTAATTGGGTTGGATTCACCATCTCAGGTAAATATAGAATGGTGTGTCTTAGCCAAGACTTTTTTTAGTTTAAATATCTTCCAAATGACCAATAACGTATAAAGTTTGACATTACAGTGGTGAAAGGCTTCCCAATTCTGAACTTTCAAATCCATGTTGAATGACCTGTTACAATACTAAAATAATTTTAAAATTAATGTTGCGAAAAAACACATTTTAGAAAGACTTTTTAATGAATAAAATGCTTTGAAATGACCCTTTTAGAAAATATATATCTTAAAAACTACATATTGTATTGAAAAATAATTTCGTTTGCTTTTTTATTTCTGGAGGCTATCAAGTAAAATAAAAGTCTCAAAATAAGTGATATTCGCAAGATGACAGATCTGATGATTATCTAGAATAAGATCAACATTATAGAAAAGAGCAATTGAACATCTGAAATATAGGTACCAAATCAACTAAATGATTTAATTCTCTTCAAACATTTGTTTGTATATTGCATACAAAAAATGTATTAACTTTCCCCAAAATAGTATTCCTTTTGTTAAGAAAACCTTTAATGTGTTAAAAATGTTGTGTCTCAAAAATGAGTAAGCGTTTTAATTCACTAAACTATATAATTATCGTGTTGATAAGTGTATATCAGAGCAGCACCTTATACTTAAACCTGTCGGTAAATCTGCGCCGCTTCAATAAAAATTCGAAAACCCGACCGACTCGAGCCATGTAATTTACAACGGTTTCAGTCGTAAAAGTATCGTAAGTAATGAAATAAAGAACTCGTTACACGCTTTTTCATTCATAATACCACCTCAGTTACTCAACGCGGTGGCTGGCGCGCCTCTATCGCACCGTTCCATCTCAATTTCAGCTGTGCGACTGCCGTCAGATTATTGAACCAGTTTACTCGAACGAGCTACTTGAATTAATTTTCAGTTCCCCGTTTTGATTCTTTTAATAACCCGAATGAATGAGACCAAGATAATAAAACCTTGAGCGAAACTGATTTATATTTGGTTGTTTTTGGTCGAATTAATCTAAATTTTACTATTTGAAGTAATTGATGTATTTATCATTTTGCATAATTGTAATGTATATTGCCATATAACAAGTCAAAAAATTTACAACCATAAAATACAAATACCTTAAAATATCCCTGACCATCTTATAATTGTTTATTTTGTGCAGAAGTAATTGTATGTAATCGTAATTACTATGTAATCATTTAGTAATTTAGTCATTAATGTTTTGTTTTATTTGAATCAGATCATTCTTAGAGCATCGTTTCTCAACCTTTTTAGTATCGCGAGGCCCTAAATAGACAAAAAATTAAGTTAAAAGCTGTGCGACCTCCTCACTATAATATTGTAATTTGACGTTTATCAAAGTTTTACATCGGCCAATTAACACGGCGGCGATTCGTCCTTTTTTCAGTATCGTGATTCATGAAGAATCGTTTTTATTTTTAAATGGCTTATAAACTCCTACGAGTATGTTCACACGCTTACAAATCGTGAAGAAAACGAATCAGCTGTTTGTATTCGTTATTAAATAACGAATCGTCAATGACGGATGCATGTGTGGATGAGCCGTTATATTTATACCAAAATACTGCACATAGCCACAAATACTGAACATTGTTCTTATATTACTTTTATCAGTTCGAACCTGTGCCCTGCACTTGCACGCTCTTGTAAAATGACACGCCCGTGCACCTCGCGCCAGCCTCCGCATTTTGATAAAAAAGGAAGAATTTCATTGTTAATAACGTTTTTACGAAAACAATTACTACGATTTCTTCTCTCGCCCACTGTTAAATACTATTATTTTTTTCTCTCACTCCGTGTTAAATAAATTATTAACAGTGCGGTAATAAAATAAATTAATAATATTAAATAGAATGGACAAATTTGTGATAAAACGAAATGCACCGTCCACATCTGGTGAAATAGTAAATAAAACATCAGATTGTAGAATGAAACATATTTAAAATATGGATTAATTGCCATGAATGACAAGCCACAATGTGTTGTTTGTTATCAAGTTCTGTCCGCGGAAAGCATGAAGCCTTCAAAATTAGTCCAGCATCTGGAAACAAAAATACCCGCTGCCATTGATATGGTCAATGTGATGATAAGCAAAAAAGTTGAAAACTATACCACTTTCAAATGATACAATATCGATACGTATTAATGAAATGGCCAATGATCCAATAATTGAAACCCATCAAATAATTGAAAAGATTAAATTAAATGAATTTTTTGCCGACGTTGCTGAGTTCGACGAATCAACAGACGTGTCGAACTTGGCTCAGTTTTTTTGTTTTGTCTGATACGAACGCGAGAGGTCAATTAAAGAAAATATGCTATTTTGCAGATCAATCCCTGGTCGTGCAACTGGCGAAGGATTCTTTAAAGTCTTTATTGATGCAACACAAAACGAAAACTTGGACTTTAATAAATGCAGTGCGATATGTACCGATAGCGCGAAAGCGATAACTGGAAAGAATAGTGATGTGATAGCAAAATTAAAATATTGTCTATTAAACGATTGTGGCGTGTTCACATATTTTTGTCTTTTTTTTTGGGTTTTTCGCCACGATCTAAAATTCAAAAAATATCAGAAATATCGGTTCTGATGTAAATAAAGAATCAATGGGTAAAAAAATAAAAACAAAACGGAGAAAAATTTCTCAGTGATGTTTTTCTGTAATAAATTTACCTACCGAACAAAAATTTAAAAAATACAAGAACTTTTGAACGTTAACGTTTCGGGAGGTCTTCTCCTCCCATTTTCAAAGCGAATCTAAAAAAAGTAATTATATTAATTTCTCTATATACTGAAAAGATACGAAGTAAATATATTTTGTGTATATGTTAATAATACTTACATTGACAATAAATTAAACGGCATTATGCCACATATGGAATGTACGCACTGCTTTCTTCATAGAGAAGCGCTTGCTGCAAAAAAGATGCCAGATAATTTATAAAATGTTCTGTCAGAAGTCGTAAAAATTGTTAATTTTATTAAAATCTGACCATTATATATATATATATATATATATATATATATATATATATATATATATATATATATATATATATATATATACAGAGTGTTTTCAAAGTTGAGTCATTTATTTTAACCCGTTGTGGAACTCATAAAAAGAAGTAATTTTTAAAAAATTATTTATATAGAAGTTGTAAAATAAAGAAGGTTTTAACAGTTACAAAATTTGAAAACAGATCTGGCTTTTTGATATTCTCGACCACTGCGTTGTTGAACTCGCAAAGAGAAGTCAATTTGTTGAGGTCGAAGAAGAAGAAGAAGTCAATAAGTTGCAGAATAACAAAAAGAAAAATGTTACATGTTACAAACATTGTTGAAAATTATCACCATTTGTTCGGTTAGCACAAAATATTGCTCGGCGTACTCATGCGTCACTATACCCATCAAAAATAAAATCCCGGTGTCCACAAATAACATCACAAGCGTTTTCGATGCGCTGTTGTAGTTCTTTCACAGTATCTACTTTTCCATCTGATAAACTTATTTTTTTAAATAGTCCCACAGAAAAAATCGCAGGGCGTTAAATCCGAGGAGCGCGCAGGCCAATAAATGGGTCCATTGCGCCCTATACATCATGCGGATTTTCTACTGTCCAAAAATAGTTGTGGAAATTGTTTACTCCATTTTTTGTAAATGGGACCTCGTCGGTAACTAAAATAAATTTGGTAAAATTTTCATTTATGTTGTACTGATGTAAAAGCCACTGACAAAATGCAACTCTCCTAGCAGTAAACAAATACTTTATTTGTTTACAACACAGTGATCAATTCTTCTATTGGAACCTTTGGTGTGAAACACTAAACTTGAAGAGATTTACCACTAAACACCAAAACACTTTTTTGAACTGCTCGACGCACGTTTCGCTAACCATGTTAGCATCATCAGGAGGTGATTTAATCTCCTGGTGAGGCTAGTGGTAAGCTTGGTGTTTAGTGGTAAATCTCTTCAAGTTTAGTACAACACAGTGGCCGAGAATATCAAAAAGTCAGGTCTGTTTTCCAATTGTGTAACTGTTAATAACTTCTTTATTTTACAACTTTTATATAAATAATTTTTGGTATTATTTGGTATTATATTACTTATTTTTCCGAGTTTTGCAACCTGTTAAAATAAATGACTCAATTTTCGAAACACCCTATATATATATATATATATATATATATATATATATATATATATATATATATATATATATATATATATATATATATATATATATATATACATAAATTAGGTTATATTGCAAGCTATTGCAAAGACTCTGATAACTTTCAATTTTCAAGCTAGACCATTAACTAAAACAAAAACAGAGTGAACTGCCAAGCAACGAAACTTTAGCAAGAAACCGCATAATAGACCAGCAGCACCTTTGTCAGCGTGCGTTCCGACTTTCGAAACTGGAAAAGTTGATTATACAGATAATGCTGAAATTACATTTCGGTTGATGGTCAGAAGACCGGAATCAGACGAAAAGTTGGTGCGGTCTCATTTAGTAAGGGTCCTTACTTTAAGTAGATTAGGAGGTTAGAAAACTTTAAAATTTTATCAGATTGCAGACGGAAAAGATTTGAAAATTAGATGACAATGGCGCAATAGACGAATTTTAACTTTGGTGGTGGGTAAAAATTATTTTGTTTTTGTAGCATTCTATTTGAAATTACTAATTTTAAGGTTTGACGAACTTGCTTCTAATTGCTATTGTTATCAAAAATTATTGTGGTAACATTAGATCGAACAATTCGATTTGATTAATTCGATATTTGATATAAACCCTGTATACATAGTTGAAGCAAATTGAAAATATACTTGCTGGATAACACAAACTCTGATGCATATTTTGCTTGTTTACTTTTATGTTTTATGCCTCAAATATGAAAATGGTTGAGTTATTTGTATAATATAAACAGATTTAGTTTTTCTGAAATAGCGAAACATTTGATCATCAATAAGATGGTTTGAGGATCAGAATTATGCATGTATAAAAATTCTGGTCATTCTATAAGTATCGAAAGACGTGACGTCACATTTACTTGCAATAAAAATGCATACTCTTACAAAACAACATAAGGTGCGACATCACCTAGCATTGTATCAAGCGAAATTAAATGATACCAACTATAAAACTGTATTTGCTTTATCGATGAGTTTAGAGTTTGCTTAGGTTATGAAATTATGAGAGCTTTGTACTTAGGAAACAGGTTACTCCTGGAAACAATTAAAGGAGGTTTAAATGCAGCTCAGCTCATTATATCACTGAAATATTGTATGACGTTATAAGTTCATATGTGTAAGTTCGTCCAAATATAATTTTTCAGCAATATAAGGCATGCAACGTGTCAAACAGCGCTGTTTTTAGAAGTGTCTGCGACACTCGACCGACCGATAAGATCACCAGATTTATGGTAGAGAAAATATATACAAGATACCATTTGTTAAACTCTTGAGCGATTACTCCTATATGTATAACGTGCCTGGGAACCATATATAAGTTAGAACAAAAAAATTACAGAGAAAAGAAGAGTGTTATAATAACCGTGATCGTCTTATATATTTTGTTTTGATCAAATACAATCAACCTACAAGTAATACAATACAAGTACAAATTTTTAGATTATTTCTTTTTTTTTGCTCATAAGAGATTATAATTCTAAGCGAGATTTTCTTTTCTCCTGGATAACCCTTGTCTGTCATCACTTTAATTTAGGATTGTAGAACCACAATGATTATCTTGTGTGTTTCACGTTGTAGTGTGTACTTTCAATGTTTTTTTTTAACAGAACTAACAATCTTTTAACGAAACCAACAATATTTTAATTTGTCCATTTTTTTGATGAGCAATTAATAAATATTCATATGGCGCATAAATTCGTATATATGTCCACCATTACCAATAAAGGACGAAGCGGATCCGAAATCAAAAGTCGACTGGCTAAAACGGCCACAAATAAATTGAGCATCATATATACAGGGTGTTTTCAAAGTTGGGGTATTTATTTTAACAGGTTGTAGAATTCGTAAAAATAAGTAATTTTTCTAAAAATCATTTATATAAGTTGGAAAATATAGAAGTTATTAACAGTTACAAAATTTGAAAACAGACCTGACTATTTGATATTCGCTACCACTACGTAGTAGAACTCGCAAAGAGAAGCTAATTTAGCAAAAATCCTTTATATAGAAGTTGCACAATAACACAAACAAACATGTTACATGTTCCAAAATTGCCCAAATTGTCACCATTTATTCAGTTAGCACAATATCTTGCTTGGTGTACCCATGCGTCACTACACGCCTCAAAAATAATATCCCTGTGTCAACGAATAACATCATAAGCGATTTCGATGCGCCGTTGTATTTCTTCCACAGTATTTACTTCTCCATCGTGATAAACTAACTTTTTTAAATAGCCCCACAGAAAAAAATCGCAGGGTGTTAAATCCTTGGAGCGTGCAGTCAAAGAAATGGGTCCATTGCTCCCTATCCATCTGTTAGGAAATTCGTTATTCATTATTCATTATTCAACTTCTCGTCTAAAATGTGGCGGAGCTCCATTATGATGAAATCGAATATTCTGCCTAACATTTAAAGGAACATTTTGTAATAATTGTGGCAGATGTTTTGAAGAAAGTCGAAATAATTTTCACTTGCCAATTGACCTGAAAGAAAAAAAGGCCCAAGAAGCATGCCATTTTTATGCCTCTATTTGAGGACCTCTTGCCTCAATTTGAGGACCCTGAGCTCAAATCTTCTACTGCCTAAACATGGTTGTTGTGGAAATTATTTTCTCCATTTCTTGTAAATCTGACCACGTCGGTAGCCAAAATAAATTATGTAAAATGTTCATTTTTGTTCTACTGATGTAAAAGCCTCTGACAAAATTCAACTTTTCTAGGATAATCTTCGGGTTGTAAGGCTTGTACCCATTGAAAATAATAGGGATAAAAATGTTCTTGTCGTATAGTTCCACATTTTACTATGACCAACTTCAAGTTGACCTGCTATAGACCTAGTGCTCGTTGTTGGCTCGTTTTCGACAATTTCTAAAATTTCTTCCTCAATCCCTATCATATCGCGTCGAGGAGGCCTTCCAGCGTGACTTCCTCGTTGTGCCTTCAACTACCCTGTATCGCGAAGTCTTGTAACTAAATTTACAAACATCCGCGGAACCGGATGTTTTCTTAAAGAAAACCTTTCCGCGTACAAATAACATGCCGTGGCTGCATTTTTCTTTGCACTCCCTGTAAATTAACATTATATCCACTAATTCATTGTTTTCATAAACGTGTAACATTTTAAAAGTATTCGCAGAAAGTATCCAAAAATTAAACACGCCCTATTAAGGAATATTACCACTAGTGAAATCGAACACGGCACTAAACAGAAAGATCGTACAAGAATACATAAAACTAGTCGTACCCAGCATAAGCAGTAAACAAATTATTTTTGTGTTTACAACGCAGTGGTTGAGAGTATCAAAAAGTCAGTTCTGCTTTCAAATATTTATTCAACTAGTGTTAATAATTTCTTTATTTCAGAATATATTTTTATTTTTATATTAGAATAATAAAATAACTTATTTTTACCAGTTCTACAAAAATAAATGATTCAACTTTGAAAACACCCTGTATATATATATATATATATATATATATATATATATATATATATATATATATATATATATATATATATATATATATACATATGAGCATTGGTTAGCTGCATTACCGGGAGGAAGCTCCACCCATCCCTTACATTGCAGGGCACATGTTTCGTCTGTTGGTGGTTAGACTCATCCATCAAGGTACCGACATATGCTTTCTCGCCAAGAATAGGGAATATTATTCACGTATGGGCCCTGGTAGACCACGTGCAGTACAATTAGAGGCGTTTGTTGTTGTTAGCCTTCCTTTGCGCCCACACTAATTTCATTCTTTCGTTATGAGCATTTTTCCTATCGTCAGACCAAGTTGTTCCAGTCTACCTACATTTTTCTCTCTGGCCAACCTTCCAAATGTCAGCCTTGTGTTTGAAACAGCCTCTATCCTGAATTTCACTTTGTGTAATATTTGCTGATCTTAGATCCTCTTTAATTGCAGCAATCCATTTAATTATTTCTACTTTAGCTCTACTCCTATTTTCATAAAATTCGACTATTTGTCTAGTTATCAATCAGTTTCAATCTGTTTCTATACCGTTAATACATCTTGAGCCAAAATTGTTAGATCATCAGCAAACGCCAGACAATCAATTTTGATGTTGGTTCTCCCCAGTTTAATGGGCTGGTCAATATTCGGGGCCGACTTTTTTTCACGCCACTTCTGTATTACTTTTTCTAGAACACATTTAAACAAGAGTGGCAAGAGTTCATCCCCTTGTCTTACTCCAGTTTTAATTTCGAAGGGCTCTGAGATGTGACCCATGAATTTAACTTTTGACCTTGTGTTAGTTAATGTTGCTTTAATAATTGCCAGCGTTTTCAAATCTAGTCCTTGTTCTTTTACGATTCGCAATAGTGATTCGCTGTCAATAGAATCATATGCTTTTTTGAAATCCACAAATGTACAGAGGAGATTTTTATTGTACAGTTTTTGATGTCTTAGGATCAACTCTAGATTCAGGATCTGTTCGGGGCAGGATCTGCCCGGTCGAAAACCTGCTTAATATTCACCAATTTTAGATTCTAGCTGTCCCTGTGCTCTGTCTAGTAGATATTGAGATAGAATCTTGTAACAAACTGGGAGAAGAGATATCCCTCTATAGTAGTTTACATCCACATTGTTTGTTTAGGGTTTAGTGTTGGTAATTTGTTTAAAGGCTCAGGACAGTTTAGTATTTGTTCAATATATTTCGCAAGTTCTTTGCAATTATCTTGGGTATTTAGAGCTAATTGTCCGTTTTCCTTTTGGAAGCAAATACTTTATGGTTGATAGCCTGTTAATTTAGTTTTAAATGTTTGTAAAAGTTTCGCGTGTTATTTTTTTGGAAATCTTTTTCTATTTCATTAAGTTGATTGTTTTCATATTTTCTTTTAGTTTGTCTAATTAGCTTCGATATTTCTTTTCTTACTTCCAAAAATATGTTATAGTTTATTGCTGTTTTTTGACTGTTCCAATCTTTGAATGCTTTACTTCGGTTTAATACTGCTTGCTCGCAAACTTCATCCCACCACGGAGGTTTTCTACGTTTTTGTAAAGGGACCAACTTTAAGGCTGTTTTAATAATTTTTTATTTTAATTCTTGTCAGTTCTGTACTGGTTGTTTATCAAGCTCTTCTGTTAGGGCTGGTTTTATTTTCGTTGGGTCGAACTTTGGTATTAGCAGTCTCTTTTGAATAAGTTTTCGAGGTTTTAAGCTAAGTTTGATTCTAGTCAAGTAGTGATCCATGTCTACGTTAGCTCCTTTCCTGACTTGAACATTCAAACTCTTTTTATAATTGGGGTACGAAATGGCTACATGGTCAATTTGAAATTCAGCCATGTACGTGTTTGGGCACCTCCAGGTATTTTGTTTTATTATTTTCTCTTAAAATGGGTTGACATTATTTTTAGATTAAACTGCGAACATAGTTCAACCAGTCTTCCACCATTATGGCTAGACCATTTATGAGCGGGAAAACTGCCGACTGTTTTCCTGTACTTTTTTTCTTTCCCTAGTTGGGCGTTGAAATCACCCAATAGGATTTTTACATGGTTAAAGGGAATTTTAGAGATAGTCTTTTCTAGAATTTCCCAGGACTTATTTACTTTTTCAGGATTAGATTTATTTTCTTCGTTAACTGGGAGGTGTGCATTGATTAATGTATAGTTTTTGTTAGCACACTTGAGGGATAGTGTCATAAGTCGATTATTTACTGGCTGGACATTTGTTATAGAACCAAGAATGTTTCTTGAGACAGCGAAAGCAACACCGAGATGTGGTGTATTTTTGAGTATTCGTTTGTCCGTTTTACTTTTAAAAAGTCTGTAGTTGCCGAATTCCAAGGTATTACCATCTGTCAATCTAGTTTCTTGCAAAGCTAAAATTTGGATTTTTTGATGATTCAATGTTCGCCCCAATTCGTGTAGTTTTCCTGGACGCAGGAGAGAATTGATATTTACCTTCTCGTCGGATGGCTTATAAATGCGTTGGACATTCTGTGAAAAGTCATAACGTTTCGCCAAAATTTCATTTGGCATTTTCAAGTGTTGTCCGCTTCGACTGAAGAGTCCAACTGACGTGTACGGGTTGTTGCGCTCGCTCTTATAGGCGACCAGCGACTGCGCAGATTGTATCGGGGTAGTTCGGGACTATTCGCGGAGCTCGGCAACGCTGTCGGGTTTTTTTAAATCAATAACGCTGTTTATTGATTTTCTTCCTCGTCGCCACGTTGCTGTATTTCTTCTTTTTTCAGAAGCAATATCCATACATTTGGAATCTGGCGAGCGTCGTTCCGCGCATTTAGCTCACTCCTTTCTTGTATTTCAAGGGCTTCTCTGATTATTCGGACATTGTAGTTTTCAATATTCGCTATATCTTTGGCTCCTTCAAAATTGTTTTTATGTCCTGTTTGTAGATGGTGCTGGAACAGAGCGGAAGTGGTTTGTTTGTTTTTTAAGTTCTGTTTATGATCTTGTATTCCGGCCGAGATTCGTCTGTTTGTTTGTCCTATATATGTTCTGTTGCGGTCGGAACAAGATATGCTATATATCCTATGATTTTCCAGTATAACTTTGTCCTTGGGGTTCTTTAGGATGTTTGCGATAGCTTTGTGCGGCTTATAGGCTGTTTTGATCTTGTGTTTTCTTAGTAGTAGTCCTATTCTATTTGCCTATTCACAAACCAGAAACCAGAAATCCCATTAAGGCCCATAGTAACTGACTTCGGCTCTCCAACACAAAATTTGGAAAAAGTATTATGCAACTAAGTGTCAAACTTGTCGAGTTCTATGTTCAAAACTCAGAACATTTGATAAGGATAATTAAAGATTTCCAACTAGAGAATACAAACATACTTAACAATGATCTTCCTATCTCGTTATTACGACTTTCGTAAGAGTGAGTGTCCATTGATTGAAACTTCAAAATTATTTAGTTTTGACAAAGAAAGAAAAAGTTTTAACAGAGCACGAATAGAAGATTTTAAACAGAATTGCACAAGGAACACGAAAATGGGCAGGATATCTTACAAAATTGGAAAATGGGAAAAACTAAAAAATACTAGAATATGTCAATTTTTGTTATTCAACCTTGTTTAGTTTTGACAAAGAAAGAAAAAAGTTTTAACAGAGTACGAATAGAAGATTTTAAACAGAGTTGCAAAAAGAACACGAAAATGGGCAGGATATCTTACGAAATTGGAAAATGGGAAGAACAGAAAATACTAGAATATGTCAATTTTTGTTATTTTCTTTTTTTTTGTATTTTGTTGTAAGAATAATAATCACTGTAGATATTTTTAAGCGACTTATGAATTTCAGGAATTAATTTTTCTGATTACTAACCATGCAATCACTAATGTTAATTGCTTTTAAAATTACAAGTTAGTTAGATTCCATTATAGACAGGTAGCTACATATGTTGTTATTTAAGAAGATAGATGTCGAAGGATATTTAAAATATATTACTTTAATACTTTTTTAAAGAATGTTTTTCAGTGGGTGCGGCACAAAGATATAATGTTTTCTTTTCATATGTTTTCATATGTTTTTTCTTTCATAATGTTGTTTTTCATAACTTCTTTATAAATCTTAGGTAATATCTCTAGATTTCCAAATCATAGTCCTGCTCAGATAATAAAATAAATAAATAAATAAATACACACATTATTTAGCATATGCAGCTAATAGTAACAAAACAAAATCAATATACAAAAAAAAAGTAATAAAAATTCTAAAAAATCTTAACAAAAGAAAATACAATCAAAAGGCAATAACCAACATTGTTCAAATTATAAAACACTCTATTGCTTCAAATAATAATTTAACAGTCTATTAAATACATGCACATTAGGAGCGCTCCCCATATGGGCGGGCAAAGCATTGAAGAGACAAACACCTTCCCAAAATAATGTCTTCTGGAGAGCAGTAGTTCTCACAATTGGTACATCATAATTGTTCTTAGAACGGACATCGTAAGAATGCATATTTACTCTTTGTACCAAAAAAGTATTCAAATAATGGGGCAACAAATTATGTTTTGTTTTATATATCAATCGAATGTTAGCCCCTTCAATGGCCCGCGCAACTGAAAACCAATCCAATGACCACAACATTACCTCTATCGGTGTATACCTATTACAGTTCAATAGTACACCCATAGCCCTGTTCTGCTGTATTTGAAGTCTACCAATACTCTCCTTATTATATGATATCAACACAGACATACAATAGGTAAAATGGGGTAAAACTATAGTATTATATAGAAGCCTCTTGGACCATGGTGATAAATGTGACGATATACGACTAAAGAACCCTATTTTTTTCCCAATCTTTCTACATAAATAACTGAAATGAATACAAAATGTTAGCTGAAGATCCAACAGTACTCCTAAGTATTTAATTTCGTTTACAATTTCAATATTTTTTTCCTAATCTTTCTACATAGATAACTGACATGATTACAAAATGTTAGCTGAGGATCCAACAGTACTCCTAAGTATTTAATTTCATTTACAATTTCAATGTCACAATTATTTATATTTATTTTTAACCCTAACTCATTAAATCTTTTGCAGTTTGCTTTAGACCCTATCACCATTCACCTTGTTTTCAGTTCGTTTAGTTTAAGTTTATTTTTGTATAGCCATCTAAATAGTATTGCCAGTTCACTATTCAATGTTTTAACCATCTCAGGCAAATTATACCCAGACACAGATATGAGACTATCATCTGCAAAAAGACTAATAAAACATTTATCCAATATTGTAGAAATATCGTTGATATATATCAAAAACAGCAACGGGCCCAAAACACTACCCTGAGGAACTCCCCTGTTTGCCGACACTTTTCCCTCAACCCTGGTCCAATGATGTCTGTCTGTTAAGTAACTCTTGATCCATTTTAAGGCTTTCGATCTTACACCATAACTTAATAATTTTTTACACAGTATATCCCGGTCAATAGTTTCGAATGCTCGCTTTAAATCTATAAATACACTAAGCACAGTTTTTCCGACCTTTATATCGCTCCTCCATGTTGCGCAGACATACTGAATATCCGTCTCACAAGAATGTTTTGTCCTAAACACTGATTGAGCAGAAAATAACAATTTATTGGTTTCAAAATAAGTTTTCAACTCTGTACATACTATAGTGTCAATCATTTTATCAACAACAGGTAATAAATTAATTGGTCTAAAGTCACTTGGTATACTAGGCTTTGGTATTTTTGGAATTAGTACAATGATGCTGGTTTTTAAGTCCTCAGGAAATGTATTCGTTTCAAAACTTGTATTAATTAAGTACAATAAAGGATAACCGATGACACAAAAAATTTTTTTCATTAAACTTATCGTAATTTCATTGTCACTCGTACTTCGGCTTTTTAAACTAAACACACTAGTGGTGTCGGTAAATAAGTGGTAAATTACACTGATCTACAAACTTTTTTGTCACACGAAAACGTCTGTCTAATTTAGATAGTACTGTGGCCAGCTAACACGAATATATTAATAAAACAAATTAACGCGTCAGGTTTCTTTGACATTCAAATATATATGTTTATAAAAAATGTTTATACACAATATTTATGATTTTCGCTAATACTTAGCTTCCAGTAGGTCTCTTTTCAATCCCCAGAAGTAATCGGCAAACATACCAATTGATATCTCATCTGTATAAGGGAAATACCCTGGTGGAATCTCTGGCCATTTCGTCACTCACAGCATCCAGGTTTTCAAGAAAAATATCCAAATGTAATTCCAGGATATGTATCTTCAAGGACATATTGCACCTCAAAGCTTTGTATAATATTAAAAGTTCATTAATTAAATCTTTGTAATTTTCTGTCCTGTAGTTACCCAAAAAGTTTTTTACGACATTAACAAAACCATTCCAGGCGAGTTTTTAAAGATCATTCAGTTTTTGCTGAAAGCTGTTATCCTTCATTAGTTCCCTTATTTGAGGACCTACAAATATCCCGTATTTAATTTTTGCGTCGCTAATTTGGGGGAATTTGTTTTTCAGATATAAAATTCCACTACCATTTTTGTCCATTGCCTTTACCAATTTTTTTATGTTTTAAATAATCGAAATAATGCTTGGTTACTAATAGTGTGAAATTTCGATGCTGAAAGGTAAAAGTTAATTCTCTACACACATATCAAAAACTATCCGGGTGATTTAACATATTTACAGCCTCAATAAATTTAAATTTGTTGACTATGATAGCTATCTCTATCTTGTGCTTGATTGACTAACATACATTATACTTTGTAGATCTCCACAAAAAGAAGTCAGAGGATATCTATAATTAGATTATCTCGGTAGTCAATATGTCAAATCGAAAAATATTGCCTTCCTGGATACTTGTCTGTTTCGAGTTTTGATAAATATTTGCAATAATAATGAAAGAAAAAGTTATAGTGTTGTTATTTATTGGCATTACTGTGGCGAAGTCAGGCGTTTGTATTACTTCGTTTAGGATTTATTAACTTATTGTGCAACTGTAACTTATTGTGCAAAAGTTTAAAATTTGTGCAGGAGCACTAAAGACAGTTGCAATCAAAGAAAATATTGATTTGATGCGTGAGAAAATACTCATTGACCAAAGAATTATAGTCAAAATTTTAGCATAAACATGTAACGTTTTAATAGAGCCCTATGAGAAAAAGAACTGTACGACCAATCGGACTTTTAAAGGTCTCTGATCGTTGCTAATTAATGTGTCTAGGAAGATAACGGCTAATTAAGAAATGATTATTTACAAGTAGAAATAAATAGAAGCAAGAAAACAGAGAGCAGGTGCGTCACAGAAAGTGAAACAGCTTTCATCTGAAAAGAATAGCAAAAGAAACCACCATTACCGGGTTTTCCTACTGAATCAATTCAGTTCAGGCTAAATGTCCCAATCTGGCCCAAAAAAAAAGTGCCTTTTCACAACGACAATGCGCCTGCAAATACGACTCAGGTTGTGGATGCACGACTATGTCCCTACACTTCGAAATGCTTCCACATGCGTCGTATTCCCAAATATAAGGAAAGAGTTCGCTGGATGAAGATTCACTTCAAATAATGATATCAAAGCTGTGACCACTATATATTTTTCAGAGTTGGATAAATGGCATTATGCTAAAAGTAAAAAAAAATGGAATGCCGTTGGTCTAAATGTATTAAATTACTGAGGATGGTTTCGGTATTTTCTTGCTGGAAATTCATATTAAATTGTATAAATAAACAAAGTTGTATAATTTACACTTATATGTTTCTCTAAAACATATGTTTTTGAGAAAAATATAAATGGAAATTAGACAACTTTATTTTATTTATACAATGTATTAAATTACAATTGAAAAATAAAAAATATTCTCCAAAATCTTCAGTTTTCATTTGTCAAACTTTTTTGTTTTTGAATAACTTTTCGAACAACACTCGTATTTAGCTCATAAATAAGAAAATATAATTTCCCTTTAAAAAAAAGGGTGATGTTCTATATAAAACAGAATCTTAAATATCCTTCTGTATTTGCACCTTGTAACATTTTAAGTTAAATAATACCTAGTGGTAAGCAATCGCAGAATGGCAGACCACCAAGTATTATCTACAAGGTCTTGTTTGTTCTAGTGACAACTACACTAAGCCACGCAACTAGGCACAAAACAATTTATATTATCAGGCGGCATTATTCGGTAAAAATAGCGTTAAATACGGCATTAGCGTCCGCTCAAGAGGATAATCGTGCTGCGGTCGGTCTACTTTTGTCTTCGGCTAGTTTATATGTGAAATTTTAAGCAGCAACACTCCATGTGATAGTTGCATGGCGCAACAAAGTTAACGAACGACGGTCGCGATGTAATTGAAAAGATTTATTAGAATTTATTGTATCACGAGCCAATGGGAAAATTTTGTATCACGCGGTGAAGACGTACCGTGTGTTCTGTTATAATTTCTGGCTGAAAAAGGTGCTTTAATAAATAGTGCTAAGAAATTGTGAGATCGTGGATGTATTCTATTAAAACAAAATGTTACGCAATAAATGTTTCCATTATATTCTAATGTACAAAGAAAAATATAATTCAAATAATAAAGGCCGAATTAAATTAGTGATTTTTCTTATGTATTTTTTTCATATTTGGTCCAAATCACAGCAGAATTCTTCTTAGACTCTGTTTCAATAATATTTGAAGATCCTAAAATTGGTTCCAAAAACAACGTCAACGTCTTCAGATTATTGATAAATAAAGGTGTCCGAAATTGTGTCCGAAATTCTGATAGGTGTCGCTATTAAATAAACTGTGAGTTTGCGCGCCTGTGAGTTGCGCGCAAGTATTTAAATCTGTGTTTCAATAGTCTGGTAAATCATCATGAAATGTTTTGACATCAGAGCAACGCTTACAAATTGTCGAAATGTATTATCAAAATCAATGTTGTGTGAGCCAAACTTGTAGAGCACTTCGTGAATTTGAACTTTGTGATGTATTCGCCGAATTATCGAAAAATTCCAAAAGCATATCACGCTGCTCGATATTAAAAGTAAAACAAGACAAAAGACTGTGCATTCCGAAGAAAATATAGCAGCTGTTGCTGGCAGTGTTGATGAATATCCAAATTTCCCGTCCAAATTCGTCGCCGATATTCGACTTCCGCCATCCGGCTTTGTTATTCGACTATATGCATTATTCAATTCCGAATTTGAATGGTATTTGTTCGGAGGAGATGTGGTTCCAAGAGGACGGCTGCATATGTCATACAGCCAACGCAACAATCGTTGGGGGACAATTCGGTGAGACAATTATTTCTAGGAACGGATCTGTTAATTGGCCACCATGTCATTTACCGCTTTAGATGATTTTCTTTGAAGTTCTGTTAAATCTTTGATCTATGCCGACAAACCAGCAACTATTGACGCCTTGGAAGCCAACATAAGTCGGACAATCTCAGACATAAGACCCTATCGCTTGAAGAAGTGGTCGGAAGTTTGATTGACAGAATGCGCTTTGTCAGAAAATATTGCCCATTTATTCAGCCGCCACTAAAACTTCAGCAAGTGTCTCCACCATCAGTCGTTCAGCGGAACGCTCGAAAAGCAGCTGAAGAAATTACCAAGGGCACGATCATATACATTGGCCTTGTCGGATATAGGTTGTAATTAAATAAAGTGCACGGCATCCTGTGGTGAAAGTTTGCAACAGTCATACTGCCCGAAACCGTCCGTGACCCTGTCCAGTCCCTGTCTAGATACCAGGTATGCATGAAAAGTTGCACAGAGGGTCTGTGGAAAATATTTAAAATATTCAAAACTACTGTCATACCTGTAGATTAGTCCTCGAAATATAGGTTGTTGCTTTCGATGTCCTCGTCACATATTTGAGCCAGCAACTTTATTCCTTTTCGGTTCCTCAATGAGTCTTTGGGGGCAAAAAACTAGAAGCAACCAATTTTTACTACTCCTTCAATCATGTCATGAGCCAGATCAAGTTGTAATACGACGGAGCGAGATCGGGGCAGTATGCTGAGGGAGAATTATAAAGTTCATTTCGGTAATGTTTGAGGTGAACAGATGTGTAGTAGTGAATATGTGGATATTTTTTGGCCAGAATAGCATGTACCCCCTCAAGTTGAGCTGAACAGGGTTCTGAATTTATCGCCCTACTATCACGAATCAACTGAAAGTGAATTAGTCCTTTAAATTTCACCTTGGTACCGAAAGAGCTGATTGCCCTGGCATAACCCTCTGTATTATGTCATTGGGATTGTTAAAATATATCTATTTTTCATCGCAATTAACAATCCGTTTGATGAATCAAATATCAGTAGGGTTTTTGAGAAAAATTTTACACACTTCAGCCCGACGCGTGGATTGCACCAGCGAGAATTCAAGAGGAATTATTTTACAGCTTTTTGGTACTTTTCCTATGTCTCGCAAATGCCAGTTAACGGTAGTGTGGGATACTCCTTATTCCTCTGAAAGTTTTTTAGTGCTTGTTTTAGGATCTAAAGCCACAGCTGCTCTTAAAACGGCAAGGCCAAAAGACAGTGGACCACCTGATCTTCCCCTATCCTTCAAGACTTATGTCTTTCTCCGGGAACTTTTTGAACCAGACCTGAGCAGTGCGGATTGATACGGCACCCTGCTTTTTTACTTTGCAAATCTCACGAGTGACATAAGTCGCTTTGAAGCCTTTTTTAAAATAATATCTTGAAATTTTCCTGATTTCGCGATTTATTTCACTCATTTTCATTTTTGTTAAAACCGTCGACTGAATATATCGTAGTAAAAAAGTAGTGATTCAACCGCTGAGGAGTAAGTATAATATTTTATTTATAAACAAAGGAAAAAACGCAAATACGTTTGTTACAGTCTAATATATCATGGCTCATCATTATTCCAAAATTAATTTCGGCTAAAAACTTAATATAGACCAAGATCAAAACACTCTATACGCGTCACAATTTGTATACAATTTATTGAACATAATATTGATATTATTGAACATTGAAACATTAATAAAATTAAAAAGAAAGCTACCATAAAGTATATTTGCAAAAAGTGATAAATTTATTACATTATGATCGATGTATTAGGTAATTCTATCTATTCAAATCAACTAATTAATAAAAGATGTGGTGGAGCGAAAACAGTTGTGATAAAAACATGTTGATTTGGTCCATAACATGATACTGGATTACCGTAAAATGTATAACACAAACATGTGACTTTTCAGTAGGCAGTATTTAAAAATGAATTGGATTGAAAAAAGCATTACCCGATGAGTGCTTGGAATATTAAAATGTAATGAGAAACACACCAGTCAATTCAACACTGAGGAAACGATAATTTGATCGGCAGGAATTTTTGAAAAAATTTGTGACAGTGTGTCAAACCTGAGTCCATCCCTTTGAATCAGAGTCAGATATACATAAACCCTCAAATCCTCCATAAATTGGTTTATTTTTTCCTCATCATGACCTAAACTATTTGAGATTTTGAAGGGCTTCTATTTGTTACTTATTTACTACATGGGCATACTATAATAAGTCAAATATTATGCAAATCTTATTTCGAAAGTTCGTTAAGCAATAAAATAAAAAGGCTAAAGAAAAAGGCCGAAGCATTTTGTTTCGCCAATACTTTGAACTTTCGATCAATAACAAACTTTTAATATATAAAACCATACTGAAGCCCTTGTGGACATATGGGATTAAACTCTAGGGAACAGCATCTTCCTCAAACATCGAAATAATTCAATGATTTCAATCTAAACGTCAAAGAATCATATTAAAATGTGAGAAATTATAATAAATTCTGCAGGAAATGAGAGTATCACAGAAAGTATCCCCTGGTGTATCACCTGATGCGATTTAATTTGTCATCTATATAAAAAGAACATAGCAGAGGTGAAAATTGATCAGATACTAGATCAATATCCGGTGAATTTTGTTTGAATAAAGGAACCAGACAAGGATACATCCTATCGCCAATTCTGTTCAACATTTATGGTGCATATATTATGCGTAGAGCTCTTGAAGATGGATGGGTGGTGTCATTACTGGCGACATTAAAATAACTAAATTACGATGTGCCGATGACACTACACTTTTTGCAAGATCAGCCTACGAATTCATATTAATTATCAAGAAAATAAAGGAAGATAACCATCTTTACAGAACTAGAAATAAACATGGAGAAAACGAAAATAATTATTGTCGACCGTCAAAACAACATGCCGAACATCAGTCAGATAGGGCAAGTAAGAGGTAGTAAAGGCTTCGTCTATATTGAGATTTTAATTCAGCTTCAGCAGTGGCGAATGGTAAAAATGGTAAAAATCAGTTTAACATCAACAGCGACCGTTCATCCCAGAATTTAACATCAACATCTGACCCAGTCTGATGAGGTCTGCTCCCTCATGCTCCTTGTTCTCCTATCGAAGCTATCATGGACGACCATGTCAACGATGACCGGAAGAACTGGCAGGCGGGTAAGGTTTATGATGATTTCGATGAATGGATGATAGATGTCAAAGCGTAGGTTCCCCGTCGAATTGACCGTTTGCCGAGCAAATAGGAAACAGTTATTCAACTAGAGCAGCAACCCAATAGCAATTGATCAATATTGCGCATATAATGATATTTTATTTTGAGTATTATAAAAGCAGTCAAAAATAATATTTCGATTGAATCTCTGTAATATTTGGTAAAAATCAATCGCTGATCAAAAAATATCAAATATCACATCCGATAAGATTCAAACCGCCCATCATTGCCGTTCAAAATATCGAATTTCACCAATAAAATTTGACGATTTCCATCGCAGTACCCGACCTAAAATTAGATCATTTATAATATTTCTAAGTGACACCTCTATAGTGTGTCCGAGACGCAACGAAATCTAAATCCATGAAGAAAAAATGCAACTCATTGACGGCTGCATATTCCAGGGTAGGACTTAAAATATTCGCAATACTTACTACTATGAACTGGTTGATTATGTATGTCTACACTAATTAGTATACCGATCAAAATGTAATTATAATCATTAAAAAATGTTCATTCTTTCTGCAAAGGATAATTACTCGACTATGCTTTGTCAAAGAGTCCATTCTTCAATTCTAAAAAGCTTCTTCAGAATCAGTTCAAAATAATTGTGTGATGTATGACCGGAAAACTTGTAGAAGGTGATATTGTACTGGATGTTTTATGCAACCTTCTAAGTTAAAAAGCGAAAAAGGGAAATAATTTGTTTTTACAACAATTTGAAGAAAATTGGAGGAATGTATCATTAATTAAATCTGTCATTGATATGGAACTATACAATCCAGTATTAGAAGATGTTCAACAAGATAATAATGTATATTTATTAGCTACCTTATTTGATAATAAAAATTAAAAATATTAATTTATTAAGATATATTAAAATAAATAGGTTTGTGTATTGTTTATTTAAGTTCGCGTCAATGCACTACGCGATATTTAGCTACTGGATGTACAGTTTAACCTGGATTTCGAACCAAGGTCGTGGGTTACAGATAGCCCCGGTCATCACCCCTCTCGGGCTATCAACCATTTGGTGTTGTGCTTATCCTTAAGTTCTCGAGAAGCCTACCGACTGGCAAGTGACCAATGTAGAATACCTCTACGTACCTCTACGGCGTGACTGATGAACCAAGTGTCAATGTGCAGAGTGGAAGCATCCGAGCGAGCCAAATCCGAATAAAAGCCGTCTCGAGAAGTCAAAAATCAAAACAATGTTGATTTGTTTCTACGATTTGGGGGGAATTGTGCACAAGGAGTTTGTTCTACCTTGTTAAATATCAGTGCTGTATTTTATCTTGGTGTTATGAAGCGTCTGTAGTCGCGCATTCGTCGTGTGCCGTCGTCTACCATAACAAGACAGATGGCGCTTTTTGCACGATAATGCGCCGTCCCATCGCTCAATGCTCATTACTGATTTTTTAACCAAAAATGGCATTTTAAGCATCAATCGTTCACCATAATTTCCTGATTTGGTTCCCTGCAACTTCTACCTTCTCAAAAACTTCATTTGCCGATGAAAGGACAGCGTGATGCCGACATTGAAGCCATTCAAAAAGCGTCGACCGCCATCCTGAAGGAGATATTTTTGCCGAGCTCAAAAATCCATTCACCAACCTAATTAACCTTGCAAAATGTTGTATTAATTATTAAATGTATATATAGTAACGTGCAAGGAGACTATTTTGAATAAAAATAATATTTTTTGCCGAAAAATAAATATTTCTTTTTTTGGGCTTTTCGCCACGATCTAAAACTCAAAAAATATCTAAAATATCTGTTCTTATGTAAATAAAAAATCACTGGGCAATATATATATATATATATATATATATATATATATATATATATATATATATATATATATATATATAATATAAATAAATATAAATATGCCTAGGCAAATTTATTACAGAAAAGAACCGCTGAGAAATTTGTCTGTTTGGTTTTTTGTTTTTACCCAGTAATTCTTTATTTACATAATATCAAATATTTTTGATATTTTTTCAGTTTTAGATCATGGCGAAAAACCAAAAAAAAAGAACACGCCACAATCATTCAGACATTACTTGTAAATATATAGTCATATTGCAGGCCTTTAGGGTTGTGTCCAATGTGGACATGTTGTCCTATCTTTGGTCATTGTTTTGCAATCCATAATTCCTTTCTCTTTTATATCTTCCATGACAGCCTCTCTCCGTTGCTTCCTCAGTCTTCCTGGCCTTCTTTCACCTGTGGTCTTCACCATACAAATATCAATATTGGTCTTCACAATACAATACTCCCTCACTCCTCTATTTTCCCCTTACGGGGCCTAGATCAAGTATCTAGGTACGGGGAGTGAAGCCCCCGGGGTCCCGAGTCATCCCTTAAGTGAAGTTGTTGTGCGACCCGTGACGAGGACTGAATGGCAGCTGTTGTTAACGGGGCCTCCAAAGTACCTCCCGCCCCTTTGGAGTATGCAGGGTTACTGTATTACGGTGCACTGCTGCAGCGGACATATAGTTCTTCCAGACTCGTGGGATTCACATGTCCAATTTAAAAATCTTTCATTTTCCAATATTCACAGGGTCGAAAAGTCCCAGGGTTTCGTCACCAATTGAAGCAAACTTAAAAAACTAACTAGACTACGATAAATACTTTGTTGTAAAAAGTGATGATGGTTCATTCGGGGGACTCTCCCCATTCATAATTCATAAATGCATAATTTAACTAGTTAGGCGAAGTTGAATCAGTTAAGAAATTAAAGGATGGATCTTTATTAATAGTTGTTGCAATTTTAAAACAATCTGACAAAATTCTTAGTCTTAAAAAAAATCATAATTTGGAAGTTAAAGTTGACCCACAGCGTTCGCTTAATCTTTGTAAGGGAGTAATATCCAGTTTCGACTTACTTAATTGCGAAGAAGCTGAAATTCTAGAAAATTTAAATCAACAAGGCGTAATTGCAGTCCGTCGTATCAACAGTAAAAAGTATGGCGTATTAACACCGACTACCAGTCTGATCTTGACTTTCAGGAAATCAGCTTTACCCGATAAAGTGCGCGCTGGTTACTTGTCACTGAAAGTAAGACAGTACAATCTGCGCTGCTTTCAATACCAGAGATTCGCCCATATTTCGCAGAACTGCTCATTCACACCTGTTTGCCCATCCTGTGGAAAGACAACTCACGATGGGATAGAATGCACTCCCTCCCCAACATGTGTTAACTGTGAAGGCGAACATTGCCCTAGATATAGAGGATGCGCGACATATAAAGAGGAGTATCAAATTCAGCGTATACGAGGTACTGAAAAACTCCCTTATTTTGTTGCGAAGGCAAAAGTCAAAGGCCCGTCCAACAACAACATGACCAATTTCTCAAGTGTTGCCTCTTCAGAAAAAAATATGGTTTCATGCGCAACAGCTAATACAATAGCATCAACTCCTAAGATTACTCAGAAACCTCGTGACTCCAACTTCCTTTTTTCCTTCTCTCAAATCCCAACCTCCTTCCTCCGTTCCTATTTCCAACACTCCCCTTTCCCATACCTCATCTACTTCTTCCTCCTCTGCCCCTCCTATTCCTTCATCCAAACCCCACCCCCCATTATTAACATCAAAACATCCAAAAGCTACAAAATCCGTGTCAAGATGTAGCTCTAAATCTTCAGTCTGTTCTACAGAAGAATTTATGGAACTTGTCCATCCTAAAACAAGCACGGTTAAAAATCAAAGCAAAAAAGGTATCAAATTAAACAGATAATCATCTTTAAAAATCTCTCCTATGATTTGCAGCCTTTACCACCAAATAATCATATTCTATAAGTCAATCTTACAGTGGAATATCAACGGCGTATACCCTAAATTTTCGGAACTCAAATGTATCACCTCCAAGACTCAGACCTGCTTGCATAATGTTGTAGGAGACAAATCTGAAGATTTCTGATAATTTCACTTTTAAGAATTATCACATAATCAAAAAATATAGAATAAGAGCTACAAGAGCCTCTGGAGGCGTAGTTTTAATGATCCATGAATCAATACATTTTACCCCTGTAGACATCAACACCAACTTAGAGACTGTCGCCGTTAGAGTGTGTATTGACCATCCTATCACTTTGTGTAATATTTATCTTTATCCAAACTCTCCGATCAACATCGAGCAACTTGAAGACATTCTAACCCAGCTTCTTCCCCCTTATATCATTGGAGGTGACTTGCAGTACATAGGGATCCACTACTAACGACCCAAGAGGAAATATGATAATGAATTTTATCAGCACGCACAACCTTGCCCTTATGAGCACGGGTGCTTCTACCCACTTAGCTATGTCCTCTGATACCCTGTCTGCTATTGACCTAACTATGTGTTCTTCGAACATTCAGCCCTTCTTTAATTGGTATACTATTGGGGACGTACATGGAAGTGATCATTTCCCAATACACATTGTTCCTGCCAGGTTAACCCAATCACCCTTTGCAAAACAAGTCCTCAATCTATCTAAAGCCAACTGGACTCACTGCAGGGAAAGTTTTATTACGCCATCCATTATACCTGGCCACCCAGATGAAAATCTAAATGCCCTTATAAATTCAATCCATAACTCATCAGCAGAATCTATACCAGTCTCGCTCCTATCTCCGAATCATTTCAACGTGCCGTGGTGGAATAAAGAATGTGCCAATGCTGTAAGGAAAAGGAAGTCCTCCTTAAATAAATTTCGTCATCATCCAACACAGACCAATTTCATCGATTTTAAGCGATGTCAGGCCATTGCTAAGCGAGAAAGCCAAGAGAAATTCATGGGCGACGTTTATCAACTCCCTTGATTATAGGTCATCATGTTCGGATTTCTGGAACAAAATCAGACGGCTTAAAGGTTTGCCAAACAGACACATAAATGGCATCTTGGATAATGGCAACTGGCTGTCTAACAAAACTGACATTGTGGACTGTTTTGCCAGACATTTTTGTTTTATATCGAGCAATCAAAACCTCGCTCCTGATTTTCTCACACTCAAAACACAACTTGAGCTTCCTTTAAATCTAGATGATACCGAATCTTCTCCTATAAATAGGCCTTTTTCGCTTTCTGAACTCAGATTGACCCTATCAAAATGTCGACCAACTGCGCCCGGCCCTGACGAAGTTCTTATTCCACAAAGCTTAAATTTGCCAGATAATGCTCTACTATTTCTTCTCAATCTATACAATGACATATGGACTAACAGAATCTGTCCTGACTCTTGGAAACACTCCATTCTTATTCCCTTGCATAAAAAAGACAAACCTGTCTCTTCACCCTCTAGTTATAGACCTATATCATTAACAAATCATATGTGTAAGGTAATAGAGAGGATGGTACTTCGGCGACTTTCATGGTATTTAGAGCATTATAAAATACTGGACAAAAATCAATTCGGTTTCAGGCCTGGCAGATCCACTACAGACCATCTGATTGGTCTGGAGATGGACATTTGGGACACATTCTCCAGGGGTCATCACCTCCTTGCCGTATATTTGGACCTCAAATGCGCATTTGATACTGTCTGGAAATACAATATAATCAAAACTCTTCATGGGCTAAACATAAGGGGAAATATCCTATTCTTTATTAAGAATTTTCTATCTAATAGGACCTGTTCCGTTAGGTTCAATAATACTGTTTCTAGTAAATATACTTTGGAAAATGGTCTCCCACAAGGTTCAGTCCTCAGCCCGATCCTCTTCAATATAGCTATTAACAACATAAGACGCCACATTAGCTCTGATATCAAATATAAGCTATACGCAGACGATATTCTGATATATTTTTCATCCTCCACACCCAGGCGGAAAGAAAACTGATTAAATGGGCACATATGTCTTGATTTCAATTCTCACCTTCCAAATCAACTTCAACGCATTTTTGCAGGAAAATGAATTGTCCCCGATTACACAACCTTTTATTATCGAACACTTCCATTCATTCAGAACATGACATGAGTTTCCTGGGACTATTGTTTGACTCTAGGTTATCATGGCGGGAGCACATCGGCCAACTGAAGGCACGCTGTTTTAGGAATATAGGCCTGAAATCGCCCGCTCATCCGAAATGGGGATCGTCCTCCTCCACCATATTACACATATACAAGTCCCTCATCAGATCCAAGCCTGATTACGGTTGTGTGGCATATTCGTCTGATCCTAAAACTTATTTGCAACAACTAGAACCTATCCAGAATAAGGCTATCAGATTATCTTTCGGATCATTTAAAACCAGCCCGGTGCTCAGCCTGCAATGCCTGGCAGAAATTGAGCCTCTAAAATACCGGCTATTCATTATCAAATATTCAATTATTCAAATACGCTACTTCTCTAAAGTTCAGACGCTTCATTCCATTCACAAATGACTTTTTCCTACCACCTCTAGATCATAATTCTTTGCACTACAATCGAAATCTAGGAGCGGGATACAGATTCTATCGAATATCACATGAATACGCAACTGATATACCACTTCTCCTGACCCTCCCTGGATTCCCGTCCCCTTCAAAGTTAATCGCTCCCTACTAGCTTACAATAAAAATGATCACAGTCCCTCCTTCATAAGATCCCATTTTCTGGACAATGTAGAAACGTATAATGAGTCACAGATCATATACACTGACGGTTCCAGATCCTCTGCTGGTGTCGGATGCGCGTTCGTGCATGCAAACGCACACTTTAGCTTTAAACAACACCCTTGTTGTTCCGTATTATCTTCAGAGCTACTGGCTATTAGAGAGGCATTGAAATACATCTCATCCTCCTCCTTGTCAAGATGGCTGATATGTTCTGATTCTTTGACCGCGCTCAGATGCCTGGAAAATTCTCTTCACGATCTCCCACTGGTAACTCACTGTCTGACCTTAATGCGTGAAATGTTGTCGCGTTCTGTCATTATAAACTTTATGTGGGTCCCAAGTCATGTGGGTATCCATGGAAATAAAGAGGCTGACCAACACGCAATGAATGGAGCCACCGACGGTTTCCCCATGTTCAATATATTCACACCTACATATTTCTTCAAAGATGTCACATATAAAATACAGAATATTATACAGACTGAATGGGAAAGTCACGGAATAAGCGGAAACAAACTCTGGACTTCTAAGAGTGTATTTTTTAAACACTCCTTCCCCACTTTCTCCAAAAGATCTGAGCTTTATAGCATGGAATAGACTAAGAGTCGGATACTGCAGACTCACCCAGGGCTATCTAATGGACAACAGTGCTCCCCCTATGTGCGACCCATGCGGTGCTCCTCTTACGGTGCGTCATGTCCTAGTGGAGTGCGGCGAGCTGGATCGCCTCAGGATCTCCTGCGGTTTGGGAGGCGATCTAGCTCAGATATTAACAGAAGCAAATATCGAAAATGTTTTAAATTTCCTCAGATTAGCAAACCTGTTTCATAGAATCTAGCCAAATCCTAGTCAGTTCTTTTTAGTCTAATTGTCAGTCATATTTACTTGTTATACGTCTTGTAATCTGTCTCATAAAGTCAATTTTTATTCGTTGATTCTGCTACCTAATTTCATATCTATTTATGTACTTCATGTTTATATTTATACATCATTTTCAATATACCAATGTGTACGTTTTAATAATCCGCCCGATAATCCTCTCACTTATCTTTTCCTATGTATGTAGTTCTTTACCTATACGTGTGTGTATATTTGAATATGTATGTATATATGTACGAGTACGTATATGTGAGTAGTGCAGACTTTTAAAATGTATTTTGATTTAAGCCGCGAAATGGCCTCAGAAGTCTGTGCGGTTTTCCCCCAAATTCTCTCTCTCTCTCACTCCTCTATTTTCTCCCATTCTCTCTATGTGGCCCAGCCTTTGCAGTCTTAGGATCGATCAGTCTTAGATTTTACTATCGGGTTTATCACTGGATGCTTGAAAATATCATAAATTTCCTAATTTATTCTTTTCATATACAAGCGTTCGATCTTCTTTCTTCCTGTTATCCTTCCGATTATTCCACCTTCCCATTTTGACAGTTAAGTCATTCTTCCTAGTTCTGTATCCACTTCCACTTTTGACACCTTTTCTTGTGATTTGAATCATATGTATTAATTCTTAATTAATTCTTAATTTAATTAATATTAATGTTCCTACTGAAATAAACAAACAATTAGTGAAATATTACTTACTTTTATTCTCCCACTGCATTAAAACACAGGTACATACTGTACGTAATATTCTTAAGGTTTTGTTACAAGTGCTAAAATGTAAAATGTAACATGGAAAAATAATGTAAACGTGTTCATACACCCCATCGTTTCAGGAAATTATCCGAATTTGAAAAAAGAGGAGTTATTGATATGAAAGAGGCAGGTTCAAGTTTCGTGAAATAGCGAGATCATGGGACATAATTAGATAATATCAGGATCAAAATTCTGCACTAACACGAGTTTCTGGTCATCCTTAAAGTATCCAAGGACCTGAAGAATCTCAGATTTCTTGCTGAATGAAATTGACATGAAAATATCCGGCAAGTGTGTAATGTTTTCATTGTAGCTATAGAAAAAGCTTCAGCAGCACCAAAATATATCGTATTATTTTCTGGTACATTCTAAAGAAAATGATTGAATTTTTTATAATATGTCTTATATAATATATTTTCTTAAAAGGCAATTCTAATTCGTCCATGCTTCATATTACAGCAAAAGAGTAATTAAAAATTAAAATTAATATATTTAATATGGTAAATAAAATTGAACTAAACATATTAGAATTACTAGTAGTTAGTAGTATTAATATCTCTACAAAAACATTTTCGTTCTGCACAGATGTAAGTGGTTAATTTAACAGCCTGAAGAAAAGGTATAGACCGTTACCTTTTACGACTTAAGTAGTTGTTACTTAAGAGATGGCAAAAGGTCTTAACAATCACACTAATAAAGGATATTGACTGAGTTTTTGTACCGTAAACCTGTCCTGGGATGCACCCTCCATCCAATCAACTTATATCCTGCTTAATTTTTTTTTAATAATATTTGTCTTATTCGTCTACAATTTGAACTAATAACATTTAGTAATCAGTATGGAAATATTTAATGATGTTTAATGAAAGACTATTTTGTCAGTATTTCCACTTTATTATAGTGCGATTTGTTTACGTCTATTTGGTCATTGAGAAGGGTTTTCGCATCTACTAAACGTTAGTGACGAATTTCCAGGAAGTACAAGCCAAAACAATCCCTAAGTTAATATTTAATGATTTTTAAACAATTTCTGCCTTTCTCTCTTTCCAAATTATACAGTGCTTTCATTTTAAAAGTAGCCATCCTCATTATTTCTTTTAGCAATGAAAATTAGCTCTACACATGAAACATGACAATTTAGATATCGAGGGGGAGTTCAAAACCAATGTCCATTATATTTTGTGTTTCATCTGCTTACCTCGAGTCACTTATACCTAAACATTTTAAATGACAATCTCTATTTTGTAACATATAATTTTAAAGGTCTTGAAAATCTTAATTAAACTGCGTTTACAAAACTGAAATCGGTTGATCCGTTCTCGTAATAGAAGAAAAAATAAATTTTAAAAAGCATTTAACGGAATCGCAACATTGTGTTTACAATGTTTGTTTTAATTTTTTTACGCACATCATTTTCCTAATATAAAAAGTAAGATAAGAGACTTTATTTGATTTCGTCTTTTATTTGTGTTTTAATGCACACTTTATTCCTCATTGTAGCTAAAATTAAAAACATTTTTATCAGTGCCGATTTTCAATTGTTTTTCAAGTAGTGTCAGTCAATTGCAGTGACAGTGACAGGATTTAAGAATGTATACTTTACAAGAGAAAATTTAAGTTATTATTATGTATGATTAATTATCTTTTTAATGCAGCCATTAAACTTGCAACTTTGCCAGCCATGCAGCCGAGAGTTCTTAAGGAATCCACAAAGATTGAAATTTTAGGCTATTTCGCTGTTGATCAAAACACTTCAATTCTAAAAGTCACTAAGCTAATAAATATTTCCATTGGTTTCATATATAAAATTTTAAAACAAAACAAGTTCTTTCTTTACAAATTTAGTATTCTTCAGCAGCTCAGCGATGATGATTATGACAGAAGGATTCAGTTTTGTGAAATAATGACCGAGATAACCCAAAATGATCCAAATGTAACAAAGAATATTTGTTTCAGTGAAGAAGCAACATTTTTCCTTAATGGCTTTGTAAATATACATAATAGTAGATACTGGGATAATAACAATACGCATGTGTTTCGAGAGCGTCATACGCAGTTTCCTCAAAAGATTAACGTTTGGGCTGGAATTCTGGGGAATGATATAGTAAGTCCGATTTTTTTATTGAAGAAAATTTAACATGTGAATTGTACTTAAACTTATTAGAAAACGAAATGGATCTACTCATAATACAGTGCTTAGAAAACCAAATTGATGAAGAAGAAAATCCACCGTTGGATGAACAAAATTTACTACGCATTATATAATCGACAATGGCTAGATCAAAGGTTTCCTGATACATGGATAGGCGAGAAGAGACGCTGTGGAATGGCCGGCGAGATCTCCAAATATAAGGCTCCTGGATTTCTTTCTTTGGGGTTATCTAAAGACAGTTCTATATAATACTCAGTCGCAGCATATTCAGGACCTAAGAAATTGAATTACGCATACATGCAGGATTAATTAACAAGGACATCTTTAAAAACATTAAAAAATAATTCGAGAACAGGTTATACTATTTTTTAGCTAACAGTTGCGGACATTTTGAGCACTTAAAGTAAATTTTTAAATCGTGTTTTTAAAAGTAAATTTATTTCATCAAGTTAGGAGTTGACATTTAAAATTTTTATGTACAGGTGGGTGAAAGTAAGGAGGTGAAACAAAGTATAACGGACATTAGTTTTGAACTTCTCCTTCGATATCGAAATTGACGTATTTTTTTGTCTAAAGCTAATTTTCATTGCAAAAGAAATAATGAGGGTGGCTACTTTTGAAATAAAAGCCGTAATAAGTACCCGAATAGTATTTAGTCATCGCACCATTATTTTTTTTAGTGTCCTAGAGTTTAACAGACTCTATTTTACGCTTGTATCGGGACTACTTTCATATGTATATATCATTATTAATAATATATTTTCATGTATACTCGCCTTCATTACTATACAGAGAAATATATTTCTTTATTTTTATCACTTGATATCTTGACATGCCTATCGTATGCCTGCTCTATCGGTTTATCTTCGTTATAAACTTCCACTGTACTGGGTATTTCCCTATTACTATAGTTTCGATTTTTTTTTTGGGTGTAGAACTCTTAAAAAGTTTAAACCAAATATCTTGTGGAAGCTATATAGAACGGACCAATTTTCTTTGCTTATAAATATCCTTTTCCAATTTTTGTCTGTTGCGAACATCCGCCGCAAGATGGCGTGAGCTGTATGTAATTACACCTGCCATCCGACATTGTCGATTTATTCAAGCGTACTATTCGAACCTGACTCATCAATATTAGAATCGGTTCTTGGGAGACACTTACTGACGTTTTGGTGGCAGCTGAAGGAATGTACAAAGCACCTAAGTGGTGTACGGTCGGATTTTCTTTCCTTATTAACATTAGACCCCCCATATATATATATATATATATATATATATATATATATATATATATATATATATATATATATATATATATATATATATATACATATATATATATATATATATATATATATATATATATATATATATATATATATATGTATATATATACCGGGTGTCCCAAAAGTCAATGTCAAGCGGGTTCCAGGTGAAAAGCCAGGTTATATCACTTCTAGCAAAAATAATTAAAAAAATCTATCACCTTGTTAAGTGATAATAGGCATATTTTTGAGAATTTGAAATTTGACACCCTAGGCTATATCTTCCGGTACTGTGATCATAAAAATTTCATAATTTTTTAATGTTATTTTTTATAACGGAATCCTAAAGAATCATTTTATTAATAGTAGTCACAAATCAAACAATGAACGCTATTAATTTAGTAAAACAGAAGTTTTATTGAGTCGTGGTTTAAAAAATGATGTCAGCTAACTTTGACACTTCATCTTTAAGAAATGTATTACACTACCCTAGGCAAATTATTTCAAAAGATGGCCCAGTTAGTCAAGATTTCAAAATGGTACAAAAATTGGCACTTTTCTTTCCACAAAAAATATTATTGCTTATTTTTTTTTTTAAAATTCATATCGTGATAAAAATACCTTTGTGTGCTCAAAAATGGAGTTTACCAGTGTAAGTGAGATCAGAAGATGTGATAGAGTGAGATAGATAGTGACGCTGTTCTACGACGAATTAGAGAGAGACAGATTGACATTCAACTTTAAGATAGTCCATATATTGAATATTTCAAAATAATACAATTGGCATTTTTCATTCCATAAAAAATATGATTGTCTTTTTGTTTGAAAAAGAACCGTACTTCAAAAAACTCAACCCATAGGCTGTGTGTGTAAGCCAAATTAATAATTGGTCTATTGTTTTATTAAGATAAAACCAAAATGAAATGAACGAAATTATTGTAATACTTTTTTTATCACAATATTTGGCTTTAAAACTAAAGCAAATGCTCAAATTGTTTGTCTGCAGCACTTAATCGCCTCAGAAAAGACCTTTTCACCTGTCGTGCGAATCTCCTTGCATTTATTTCTTCTGCTGTTTCAACAATTCTGTGACGCAGTTCAGCTAGATTTTGTATTGGTTTTGAATACACTTTTTCTTTTATGCAGTCCCAGTAAAAGAAATCAAGGGGGTTTAGATCTGGAGAACAAGGAGCTACTCAATTGAACCACGGCAACCAATCCACCTGTCGGAATATTCTCAGTTCAAATAATCCGATACAGAATGAGCATAATACGCTGAGCAACCATCTTGTTAAAACCACATTTCTCTGTAGATATTGAGTGGTACATCTTGAATCTTCTTACATTGAAAGTTTCAGGCAGCTCAAGCGGTCCAATTATTTGTTCGTTTAAAATTCTGGTCTACATGTTAACTTTAAATTGATACTGCGACCGGTCTTTACGCGTTAAATACGGGTTTTCCAACTATGTAAGTTATGCAAGTTTAAATAACCGTTTTTTTTTAAACGACGATTCGTCTGTCCATAAAATTTTGTTTAGAAATTGGTGATCTTCGCGTTTTCTCGTCAACATTGTTCTGCGAAAATCGATTCTGGGAATGTAGTCACGAGGTAACAAACTTTGTACAAGTTGCATATCATAGGGGTGATATTCTATCACATCCGTCCATCTCACTTACACTGGTTGAGAAAAATCTTTGAGCACACAAAAGTATTTTTATCATGGTATGAGTTTTTTGAAAGGTGGATCCTTTTCCCAAAAAAAAATAAGCAATAATATTTTTTGTGGAAAGAAAAATGCCAATTGTTCTTGGGTAAATCTTGGCTAAATGGGCCATCTTTTGGAATAACTTGCCAAGGGTAGTGTAATACATTGTTTTTAAAAGATGAAGTGTCAAAATTAGCTGACATAATTTTTTAAATCACGACTCAGTACATTTTCACCGAAAACAACTAATTTAACATTACAAATGTTACACATTTTACGACATTACTCGATTAAGGCACAACGTTTAAAGAACTGAAATGTAAAAATAGCTAAATAATATAAAAATACGTCCCTGTAAAAACATTTGCCGTGGTCAACTCTACTAACACAAACCATACTACGCATACATGCACAACACACAACCCTGCATCTGATGGACGGACCATTCGTCATAACTGCGACCCGCATTGTATTATTGCGTTATTCATTCAAATAAAGGCACACGGGACGAAAATCGACGCAAATGTGACAGATTTCTTCGACCGGGCCGGTAAACAAGTCTGCAAGGGCCTTGTCCCAGCCACCGTATCTAAATGCGTACCGAATCGTAGCTTAATCTAGTTAAAGCAACTAAGAAACACACAACATCCGTCCGAGGAATTAGGGAAAATGCACAATGTACGGGCGGATAGATCATCGCCCGCCTCAGATATTTTTACTAATGGGATGTGTGGATTAAAGGTTTTGCGAAAAAATATCGCAATAAATTCATCCAAATCCTATAATTAGTTTCGGAAGCTAAACTTGACCGCGATTTAATCATCCTGGCGATATATATCAATCAGGTTGAAAACACGTTCACACAAAGTTTTTTCTTTACCATTACATAAAAGCTGTTCAAAATTACCATTGATCCAAAACATACTCCGTTTATGTTTTTAGAAACGCAATGAGCTCCTCGATGAGCGTGGTAAGAACTCACTGTGGCTGATGGATCTGTTCATGGATGATGAAAACTTGCAAAACAAAAACATTCCAATAGTTAATTCCATCATAACTACAAACAGTTTGAATAACTTTAGAAGTTTCAATGGTACTTTTACAGTTCTTAAAATAAACCTTCACTTTTTTCCTTGATCGACAAGCAGTACGAATATTATAACAAATAAACAAGAGACTAGCATCTTACTTACTACTAGACTACGAGCATCTTAATTTACTGGTAGTAAAAACGAAAATGTCTCATTATATAGCATGGCGCAAAAAAAGTCTCTCCATTTTCAATTAAAATATGTTATTTTTGGTTTAATTTTTTTTAACGATTTATAATCTAACGGTCTTTTTCACGGAATTCTTAATATTAGAGATGTTCTTTCCAAGCACACAAAACGCAGTGGTGGCCAAATTGTTTAAGGTTAGATCTGTTGATGATACTAGAAGACAAGTCAGACAACGAACAGTAAGAACATATGAAAACATCCAACGTTTAAGAAAAAGTGTGCGAAAAGTTCAGGAAAATCTGTTCGGCAATACTCTATTCAGCTGAGAACGAAACTACTAAACGTTTCTACAGAGTATTTTAAAACAAGTTCTTTATGTGCATCTACACAAAATCCAGTTAGTGCAAGAGCTTAATCGTCATGATTTCCAGCTGCGATTACAGGTCAGTCCTGTTTTCTTAAATATTGCATAGGTACATTAAAAATATGTCTAATGAGGCACATATTTACGAAAATGAATTTGTTTATAAACAAAATTTACCTCACCAGAACATAGAAAAATCAATTGATTGATGAGAGACCTCTTACTAGTGAGAAAGTCAGATTGTGGTATGCAGTTTCTGCATAAATAATTATTGAAGCTCTTTTTACTGAAAATTAAGAACGAGCAGAAACTGTAAATGCCAACTGTTGTAAGCATATGCTTGAAAACTTTAACTTGCCTCAATTAGGAAACGCTGAGGTCTATTGGTTTTATAAGGATGACACCACAGGAAAGTAAGGGCTACAAGCGGTACAAGCGGTAACCAAGTACTAGTTATTTCAAATGAATTTATTGATGCATTTTATCATATTCTTATGTTTTTCTTTAATTTAGTTTTTACTTTTCAGATATGTAAAAATAAGATTCGTCAATATGTCTGGAGCTTCTAAAAGGGTGAAATATGGAGACAAAGACTTTCAAGAGACGTGGAAAAATGGGCTGAAGATATAGATTCTATTAGACGAACTGATGTAGAATCCGATGGTTATTATATTTCATCAGACCACGTCAGCTAATCAGAGTTAGAAATAAACAGTGAAGAAGAGACAGAACACGACAGTAAAGAAAATATGGATGGGAACTACTATTATGGCAAGTACCGCTTAAAGTGGTCCAAGTGTTCTCCGGTACCTAGGAATACGAAAACGTTACAACACAATATTGTTGTTAAATGCCCAGGACTTATAAAAAATAACATCCACGGCGCTAATACTGAGGATGTTTGAAATATTTTCTTTGATAATAATATTCTTACCAGTTTCTGGATTCAACCAATTCACGGCTAGCGCAAATTAGGCTAAACTATAAAAATAGCGCTAATAATTCAGATCCTCGCCAATTAGATTTGATAGAGTTTTGATAGGAGCATTTTTGGGCTTATTGATGTAATCTTCCATTTTTAGATGTAACCACGAAGACAG
Source organism: Cosmopolites sordidus (assembly GCA_031761425.1). Classification (NCBI taxonomy): domain Eukaryota; kingdom Metazoa; phylum Arthropoda; class Insecta; order Coleoptera; family Curculionidae; genus Cosmopolites; species Cosmopolites sordidus. Next base: position 202,645 of record JARFXV010001874.1, on the reverse strand, counting down.
TAGGTCAATTTTCGCTACCGATGGACCAGGCAGAGAAATGTTTAATGCTGTAATAAATGCAAATAGATCTCACATAATACTTTCATGCCTGAGATTTTATCAGACATTTCATGTTTTCATTTCGAACTGCCAAACAGTATACACCATCGGAGAAAATGCATGCATAGATGAAATGCTAGTTGCATTTCGAGTTGCAGTTTCAAAATTTACATATATATACATATAGAGCCTGGATCAAAAATGTAGTGTCTACTCTTCCAGTCATAGAACCTGCCGGTGGCCGATAGCAATTTTTATAGGATGATAGACATATCCTCTGTCGGTTCATATATATCTCATCAATTTTATCAAGATAATATAAGATGGATCGTTACGACTTTGGAAAACAACTGGGCATAAGATTAGTAGCTGCTCAAATGAAATGCATAATTGTGCATAAACCGTATTCTCAAATTGAAAAATGAAGATCCATGTGAAGGTGAGACTGTTGCGAGAATCACATGTAATATATGTCCAGCAAAATAAGAAAGAAAAATAACTCACATTTGTAACATTTGCAAAATTCCTGTATGTTTGAAATGCACCGAAAGAATATAAGATTGCATATAATGCGTAAACTAAAAACTAATCAAATTTGAAGCCTTGCAGTTTTTTCACCAAAAATAACTTTTTGTTCTACTAATATTTTTTTAATTTTCTTAAGTTATAGTTTTTGAGTTTTTTTGTTGAGAGTAAATTTATGTTTAATTTTAACTTATGTATGTATACTTAAGTTAATACAGGTTAATACTTAAGACATATTACGTATGTCAAAATAAACAAAAATGTTACATTATATTATATAATCGTCGAAAAATTGTATTGTTTTATTAAATCTGATCTCGTAGTAAGGTTTTAAAGTATCCAATAACTTCAGAAATAAGTTTAAAAATAAACGGCACTTCATTATTATTTAATGTATAATTGTTTATTGCTGCTAAAAAAAGACCGGTAAAAATTACCCGACGTTTATGGTCAAACGTTAAGGGTAAGGGTCAAAGGGTTAAGACATTTTGTGGTGCATGCAGTTGAACACATACCACAATAAAGTAAGAACCTACTGATATATGACACAAAATTATACAAAACAAAATATAAATACATCCATTTAATGTCTATATATAAGCATTTGAAATATATTAAATAAGAATATATTTATATATAAAAATATGCTTGATTTCCCACAAATATTTAATGTTCATGTTTAAACGACGAAGACTAAAATATCCCGTCGTTTTCATTAACTTCATCCAATATTAAATAGTAATTTAAAATATACTTTTCAAACAAAAAGATACCTTGCCATTAATTGTGTGATTAAGCCGCTAATCGATGCGTCATACTGCATATACCTAACATAGCTGAACTAACAGGAATATTAGCCAAGGCTATTTTTCTAACTAGCTCTTTTTAAGCAAACAAGTTGAAATTGCACATTGAGTAATGACCTACGACAGCTAACAACAACTATAAAATATGAATTTACTTTTATTGCCACCAAATAAACAACACATGTTCAATTGCCATGGGTGTTAAACAGTGCTATTAACGGAGCGTACGTATTTCAGCAAAGGAAGAAAAAAACTTCGTTTTCGTGAATAGAGGTACAACGCTGGTCGCCACTGGCCAATGACTCTGAACTTTTCGTCGATGTTCGTTTTTCTTTGGTCTGTGTTCGGTCGAGTCCCTGGCAAAAATAACCTGGAGAACGTCTGGTCAGTGTTAGAAGATTATTGAACCTTTTGGCAATGAAAATAAGCGGGTATTTCAGGCGTTTGACATTACAAGACGACCAAATACCGATGAAAATTCTTATGATCTATTTTCACAGAGAGTTAATTCTTAGTTCGAAAATAGTATATTTTACATATAGCCATTGTTTGATAAAAACTATTATTTAATTAGCAATAAAGAATTTCCCTTTTTTTATATTATAGGGAAATTGTAACCTTGACGCAATTGATCTTTTGTAGTCGAATTTAATTTCCTCAAATTGAATTTTGCTGCTTCAGATTCGTAGTATTTTTTTAATATACATTAAATTGCCTCTAGATAAATAACGATACAATGTCAACCCTATATGGTATATATTTTAACAAATCTAAACCAAAATTAAATGTTATCAATGTCATTTGAAATAGCTCACATCGTTGCTCCAACATTTTTCGCGTTAAATATTATTGTGAACAAACCATTTTTCATCTTTAGTTATCAATCAAGTTAAAATGGATCATTTTACACACCATCTCACACTCATTAATTTACATATTTTTATCTTCATATTTATAATATCATCAATATCATCATGATCAGCTTGTGTCTGCCCAAAACAAGATGAAGTTCTCTTCAGTATGCTTCTAACTTTCGCGGTCCTGAGTTTTCCTCTGCTATGCGAGTCCAATATACTTAACGATGTTATCAGTCCATCATGCTTTCGATGCTTTGGAATGTTTGCGATCATGCACTCCAGGATTGTATTGGTTCATCTGTCATGCCCATCTCTATTTCAATTCCTTTTCTCTTCATATATATATATATATATATATATATATATATATATATATATATATATATATATATATATATATATATATATAGTAACATGCAGGGGATAGATCCCAACAAGTTCCAGCGCTAAACGAGACAGCGTTGAACGAGTTCATCCTTACACCTAAAAATGAGGATCGGTGAAACCGAGTAGGGAATAAAAAAATGTATCACCATTTTTATTTTATTTTCACATTAACATTTATTGTTAAATACCTTTATATCACATTAATTACAGACTTATTTATTGCTAATATCGATCTTTATTCATAAAACTACCATGATAATCAAAAAAGTTCGAGTATAAAATTTATGTTTATAATGAGAAAGATTATTCCTTTTTTGTTTTTTAGTGCCATCTAATTAGTCATCTAATGTCGTTTGCATTTTTCTGTTTCGTTTAACAACCAGTTGTCGATAGCAAAACATCGCATCATTGACACTTCGTCTTGCCCTTGAACTTCTATCAAACTTTAAATCATTTTGTATAAACTAATCCATAATTTATGTTATAGTGGCAATACATTTTTTAGAAAATCTGTTAAATTCCTTTTGCTCCTCATCTTCAGAAACGCTAATTTCATCATCTTTCTGCCTTGTTCTACTAATTCGTTAAGATCGCTGTTGAAAGATTTTCACAAGTTGTAATATCAATAATTCAATATTGAATGTGCAATAATTCTTCAATATTCTACGGACTTATATTGTCTAATCCTCTTTCATTAGCTAGCTTGACAATTTCCTTGATCAACAATGAATTAATTCTCTTGTGTGAAAATCCTTGCTTAGCTCCGGCCATACATTCTTCCATACTCATTTCAAACATCTCATTCCGGAAAAGATTGATGTTGTCATAAGCGTCCATGATATTGTGGTTTCTACAAAAATTTTAAATGGGTTATTTATCTTCTCCATCGGTTTTATCAATCAGTTGTCGATATCAATTTTTCTATTGGAACATTCGGTATGAAATACTAAACTCAAAGAGATTTACCACTAAACACCGAATTACTTTTTTTAATGTTCTCGACGCGCCTTTCGTTAACCATGTTAGCATCATCAGGAGATGACTTAATAGGGAGCCACATTAGCTGTGGTGTCTAAGGCGTCAGCCTTACAATACCGCCGTTAATGTGGGGCGGGTTCGAATCCCGTACTAGGCAAAAAAGTTTTTCTAAAATTCTTGTGAATGTTTCTAGGTAAGAGTGTAAAATCTGACAAGGAATCACCCCTCAGTCACGCCAGTTCAAGGCTGGGTAAGGCCGGATGCCTTCTGAGAGGTTTTCTACGTTGGCCACTCGCCAGTCGGTAGGCTTCTCGAGATATTTTGGGTTAAGCACAAAACCAAGGGTTGATAGCCCGAGGGAGATGCTGACAGGGGTTTTTCGGTAGCTGATAACCGTGTTTCGGAAACCACGTTAAGTTGTAGGTCCAGTCGCTAAATAGCCTTCTCAGTTGTTGATGCGCCACTAACCCCAAAACTTTACTTTACTTTAGATGATTTAATCTAGATTAAATCATCTCCTCTGCATTGAAAACTTTAAAAAAGTGATTCAGTGTTTAGCGGTAAATCACTTCGAGTTTAGTTGTCGGAAAGTCAACAGAACTAACAGGCAAAAATGTTCGGTAAACCAATTTTGGAAATTTTTCATAGTAATCTAAGATTTTTTATTGGACTACCAAATTACTGATAGAGATGATTTTAAAATTCCTTTCATTGCTCTTGGAGGTTTTGGAATGATAAACAAGCAGTGGTTTTAATTTAAAGAGTCCATTACCACGCAGTAGCAGAGTTAAACAATCTTTTACAGTTTTAAATCCCAGAGCTCGCTTTTCTTCGCGGTATAAATATGTACCTTTTAACATTCTCTTCCAGAAAATGCCCGTTTTATCAACATAAAACAAAACGATTTTAAGGGGGATAATTCTCTCGTTCAAAGATTCCTTTCGTTCAATGATTTGCCCCGTTCAATGATTCGCTGGAAATTTAGCAGCTGCTTTTGCATCTTCACTTGCCGCTTCTCTATTAATCCTGTATGTTGTGAAAACTGTTTCTATTTTTAAATCGATAAAACGACTAGAAATCGGCTAGCTAAGAAATTTTTATTCGTGTGACCTTATAAATTGTTCTTGCTTTTTTCCATTATCATTTCTTGACTTAATGGCATATTGCGTTCAACTTCATCGACAATCCAGATATAAATTCGTTTTTCCAATTCCTCAAAAACATTGCTTTTAGAACGGATAATTTTTGTTGCAAGAAGTCGTCAAAATATAAATTGCAGCCAAGATGCGTTCGTACTGCCATGATACACGCCGCGATAATGTATGCAAGTACCAAAGCAACAAAATCGTGAACAATTTCTGGAAATCCCAATACTACCGCGCAATACTGAAACATTGTTAAGCGGAGTGTTGTTGTATATATAGATTGTTGGTACAATCGACCATGACCACGTAAAGTGACGCCAACTATATGTTAGACCGGGAACCGGAATATGAATATATATATATATATATATATATATATATATATATATATATATATATATATAAATAATTGTATATATATATATATATATATATATATATATATATATATATATATATATATATATAAATTATTGTATATATATATATATATATATATATATATATATATATATATATATATAAATATATATATATATATATATATAAATATATATATATATATATATATATATATATATATATATATATATATATATATATATATATATATATATACAATTATAATCAACATGTATATATACAATTAATACAATTATTCATCAACATAAAACAAAACGATTTTAAGGGGGATAATTCTCTCGTTCAATGATTCCTTTCGTTCAATGATTTGCCTCGTTCAATGATTCGCTGGAAATTTAGCAGCTGCTTTTGCATCTTCACTTGCCGCTTCTCTATTAATCCTGTATGTTGTGAAAACTGTTTCTATTTTTAAATCGATAAAACGACTAGAAATCGACTAGCTAAGAAATTTTTATTCGTGTGACCTTATAAATTGTTCTTGCTTTTTTCCATTATCATTCATATATATATATATATATATATATATATATATATATATATATATATATATATATATATATATATATATATATATATATATATATAAATAATTGTATATATAATTTAAAAATGTTAAATAAAACACGGTAATAACTATTTGCTCGGGATATTCAGCTTATTCATCTTTAATTCAAAGGAACGAGCTGTAAAATAAGCGTAACATAACCATCTTTAACTGTAGTTTCGAACAATGTCACGCACCTGGGACCACAAAAGATAAGGCTGTGACGCTAATTTTTCCACTAGAGCGTCCATGTTGATTAAGCAAACCACTACAACTTCCGTCCGAACTACTGAACTGGTACAGAGATGATTTTTAAATTTCAATGTGATTGTCTAGTTGTTTGTTTGTATATATGAATTTATATCATGCCTCAAAATTATAAATAGAATTTAATAAAAGCAGTACATGTTTTTTTTAATCTGAAAGTATACAAAAATTATGATCATTGTTTAAATTACAGTCATGTATATTCCTGAGCCCTTTAAATAAAAAGTTGACTTGATTATATATTTCTAAATAATCAATCAGTAAGCTTTTTAATCAAACTCTGTAAAATTCCTTGTTTTTTGAGTGAAAAACTGACTGTACCGTACATCATCGAAACTACCGTACATCATTTCGACCGATCTGGAACCATACCCATACCAATGAATGGAAAAGGGGGTAATAGTCGGCACAATATTTGAACTGCATACTTAAACTGACTATCGTGTTCAGTATATATATATATATATATATATATATATATATATATATATATATATATATATATATATATATATATGTATATATATTGTATATATATATATATATATATATATATATATATATATATATATATATATATATATATATATATATGTATATATATATATATATATATATATATATATATATATATATATATATATATATATATATATATATAGACAAATCATCATAAAGTTGATTCGGCTCAATGATACCGTTTTGGAATGTCACGCTCGGTGCTCGCGACAAGATTGTTTTTCCCGGTTTCCGGTGCAACGAAAAATCTCCTTTTGAACCTATTAAGAATGTGGACATATATCTGTTTTATTAAACTATGTGTGGATATTGTGTATTTCCAGCATTTGTGCTGTAGTGACACTTGCGTAATCAAGTATATTCATTATATTCTATTTCTGTTTCTCAACATACAGTGACCGATCCGAATTTGAAATATTTTGTTTTGTGACTTCCTATTAGTCGGGGAATATTCGACCTTTCAACATTAATTAATCAATTAACAATGATTAAGAGAATCCTCTTAATCATTTTATGGTTGTCGTCATAGCTCCTAGGTTTGGTTTTGCGGCTGCAATAAAATTATGGCAAGACAACGTACATAATTGGTTTTTCGGGTTGCTGCGATGGTTGGTTCCATTCAAGTTGTACCCAACTAACAGCGGCAGATTTTGAAGACTGCTTGCAAAATAAGAATAAATACAAAATTGGTATTGCATTGCGTGCAGAGAGAAGTCAAGCGCAGTACCTTCCTGTTCCAAAAGCCCTATTAATTCTCTCACGAACCGGCGTAGCTTCACTCCTGACGGAATAAATACCCCTGGTCTTGATTTTGGTGAAAGCACATTTTCTTCTATCCTGTCTAAAGCTGAATCTAATATTAAAGACGTTATCAAGCTAGTCTGTGAATCGTACAGTAAGATTCAGCAACAGAATAATACAATCCAGACCTTTCTGAGAGAGTTAACTGATCTAAAAAAATAAGTCTAACAAAATTGATGTCCTTGAGAATCAAATCAAATTGTCAAATAACAATTTAGCTAATTTAAAATATAACAATGATTCTCATCAGACTCTGATTCCAAGCTCCGAAGAATTGCTAAATGAACTATCCGACCGCGAAAGACGCAAATCAAACATTATCGTTTTTGGCATAGATGACTCAAACACTCAAGCTATATCTGAGAGCGATAAATCACTTGTGGAAAGTATCATTCTAAGCACCTGTGATCTTGTGATGGATTCCAGCAAAATCAAAATACATCACTTTGGTATATTTTCAGATAGGAAAAAGCGCCCGCTCAAGGTAATGTGTAATTCGGCCGATGTTGCCACGTTTGTTCTTAAGAATGTTAGAAACCTAGCCAATATTTTCATGTTTCGGGACATATCAGTTCAGTTTAGTTTGATAAAACTAATGCCCAAATTCGTCACTATAAATTAGTTAAAAACAAAGGGGTTCGTCGTTTAAAGACTGGCGGAAGTAATATTAAAATTGGTTATCGTAATGGCCAACCACTTATTGTACCTCGTGAGCCATCCAAAGAGTCAACATGTTATTTAAACTAGAGTGTCGTACAGGCGTAACCCAGCATCAATTCATAGCATTACTCCTATTTATCAGAACGTGGGTGGCGTAAAACAAAAACTGCAGATCTCTACCAGTCCGTCCTATCCAACAATTATCACATTATTGCTCTGTCGGAAATAAATATCTCTGTCGAATAAATCAATTTTTTGTCATTGTTATCTATCTCTTATTATACTTTTAATTTTCTGTGACTATATTTTGACTTTCAGAGTTTTAAAGTTGTGTTTAATAATATAACATAGATTACGAGACTGTAGTAACACAAAATTGACAATAAAATAAGTAATAAGATAACAAAGTATTTTTTTTGATTCGATAATAAAATTCTGCATCAAAAGAACTAACTGTAAGTCAATTACACTTTCAAAATTCAACGTATCGCACAGTTATGGTTGTGCATATATCGCACATGGGTTTTGTCAATTTCCATTCAATGGATCAAACCATTGGTTTTGCTTGCCAATATTATAGTAAGCCATACTTTATTGCAACTGATCACTCAACAAATGAAACGTTAAATCTGCACATTTGAAAGCATTTTTTAATTAGCGTCCGAAGTCAAATACAAAAATAATTCAAACGTTCAAATATTACTCAACCCGTTCTATTCGTTTATTTAATCATTTTTGGATAACTCGAATTGATATTACTCATAAAAAATACTCGAAAGTACCAATCCGAATAAATAGAGGTAATCAGACCACAAAACTAAGCAGAAGAATGAGGCTGGAGTGGTTAACATACGGAATGGTCCAAATGCAGAATTATTCATTACCCTAAAAAGGAAAACTTTCAACAAATTAATCCTGCACGTCCTCACCCATCGACATTCACTCTTATAAAAGTTGTGATAACGACAAAAGTAGATCATTGCTAAATATAGAATTATAAATAAAGAAAATTTTTACACAACCGGAATGGAACATATTATAGAACGAGTTGCAAAGAGAACATAAACGTTGGAAGGACATTTTGCTAGATTGAAAGATGGTAGAAACTAGAAAAATACTAGAAAGAAGACCAAGAACAGGCAAGGGAATCCACGAAAAACCTCCTACAAAATGGACAGATGATATAAAAAAAAACTTATTCCAGCTTGATAGTTACAGGCTAGTGTCTAGAGGCCTTCTATGCTGAATATTGATGATGACGTATTTTAGAGTTTATAAGTTAGTCTAAAATCTAAAATATTTTACAGTAAGTTATGAGTGGTTTAATAAAATTAAAAATCAAGAAATTATTAGGTAACGTTACATCTTTAAAAAATTGTAAATGTTGCGGGCGTTCACTACAGGATGGCGTTAAACACTCAAACGTCATCTAACGTCGTTTGCCTTTTTCTGTCTCGTTCAGCAACCAATTATCTATAGCAAGGCATCGCATTAATGACACTTCGTCTTACCTCTGAACTTATATCAAAATTTAAATAATTTTAAATCACTAATTCATAATTTCCTTTATAGTGACAAAACATTTTTTTAGAAAATCCGCTGAAAGTTTATTTTGCTCGTTTTCAGAAACGCTAATTTCGTCATATTTGTGCACTTGTTGTTCTGCTAATTCTTTAAGATCATTTTTAAAAGATTTTAAATTGTTGTATCTTCACGAATTCGATATTGAATACGCAATAATTATTCAATATCCTGCGCATGTACATTATCTAACCCTCTTTCATAAACTAGCTTGACAATTTTGTCGACATCAACAATGCAGTTTCTTGAAGCAAGATTCTTACTTAGCTCCGGCTATACATTATTCCATACTCCTTTCGAGTATTTCTCGGTCACCTCATTCCGAGAAAGATTGATGTTGTAGTTTTTCCAAAAATTTTTATTCGGTTGTTTATCTTCTCCATCAGTTTTATCAATCAGGCTGCTAAATCGGACGAACGACTGCGTCCGGAGCATGCAGATACCGAGCATGCAAATGTGGAGGAAAGCGAGGGTCGTTGCACTACTGAAGCTCGGGAATTAACCAAATTCTCCGAAACACTTTAGACCGGTGTCATTGCTGTGGCAGACTTTAAATATATTGGAACGCATGATACTTAACCGCATTGCTGGCGTCTTGGAGGAGAATCTCATTCCACAACAGGCTGGTTTCAGAACGGGGAAATCACGCTTCGGCCAAATTTTGAAAAAAATAACCCAACACATTGAAAGCGGTTTCGAACACAGAATGATTACCGGAGCAGTTTTTATAGACCTAACAACCCCTTTCGACACCGTAAATCATAGAAGACTGCTCAAGGAAACATACGACCCCACAAGAGAATACCAACAAAGATCAATGATCGGAACTCTACTCCACAGCAGAAGATTTTACTTCTACCTTCAAAAAAAGAGCAGCAGATGAAGGAATCAGAAGAACGGACTGCCCCAAGGAAGCGTACTGTCACCACTCCTCTACAACATTTACACCAATGACCTTCATTTGGAGTGGACCAATTTTCCAGTTACTAAGGCGCCAAATATTTAAAATCCAACCCGAGTAAAACGCTAGTCTGCGCTTTTCACCTCAACATCAAAAACGCCATGAGGGAGTTGGAGATCGAATGGAGGGGTGAACGACTCCAGTATTGCCCAAAACCAAATTACCTGGGAGTCACACTAGATCGCACCCTGACCTACAAGCAGTACTGCATGAACACCAAGGCTAATGTTAGCGTCCGATCTGTTAGCAATCGATCCTGGGATGGCCACCCGTATACATTGAGAACCTCTGTCATGGCTCTATGCAGGTCCGCGGCAGAATATGTGGCACCAGTCTGAAGCGGGTCAACACATGTAAAGCAGGTGGACCAAAATGACATCGGGTGCAACCAGGCAGCGAACAACCTTGTGCAGTGTGGAGAACACTTAACCGATTGAGAGTGGACATACCACGATGCAAGACCAATTTGCAGAATTGGGAACTACTAGCAAATGGAGCGGACGTCCTGTGTAAGTGTGGCGTTGTCCTAGACCCCCAACACCCTCTGATTTATGTGAATCTGGATCAAACCTGCACAATGGATGACATTAAGTAAGCGAATGGCAAAGCTGTATCGGCTGACATTCTCTGTAGAACTATTGTTTGACTGGACACGGAAAGGAGAAAGGGACAGGGTGATGGCGAGAACTACATTGTATTATAGCCTACATCCGACTGGGCCGATATATATGGTCGTATCTTTGGTCATTCCTTCAGCTGCTTTCAAACGTTGAGCTGAAGCTTGACAGATGACGGCTTAAGGCCAGAAACGAGTCTCAAGAGACACTTGCTAACGTTTTGGAGGCGGTTGAAGTAATGGGCAATTTTTGCGTAGAGCACTGATAAATTTCCTATTTTGAATTGAATATTTCAATATCTTTAAAAAGTCCCTATCTGGTGTGGTTACTGGTCAGGAGGAGTTATCATTCCATACTTTTTCGTCAAGAATTTTAAAAGAAGGGTGATCAATAAGAAAGCAGCAAAAGGTGGACGTTTGAAAAATATCTTCTAGACATAAATGACCAGCCAAGTTTGAAATTAGATAAAAAATAATGTTTAATGAAAATTTTAAAAAACAAATCTCTGTTTACGTTTCAAGCATTGTTTCGAAAACACTATGTAGTACAAACTTATTTCACTAGTAAGACAGTCATTTAATAATTAACATTTAGTCAGCTCTTAGATTATTAATATTTAAACTAAATATGCATTCTGATGTATTGCTATTGTCTCGAATTGTTTTTAAAGAAAATGTATAGTTGTTCCATTGTCATACCGTATTCAAACCATGTCAATAAATTTATGTTCATGTAACGGTATATCTAAACAAAATTATATATGAAGGGGTAATGCAGGAAATGAATCATTTATTTCTATAATATTTCAACAAGACCTCTCGATCAGATAGGATAAAATTTCAAAAATCTCCTATCCAAACAGACCGACTTTAAATCACGAACCATCAGTACGAGATAACCTCGCCGTCAAAGGTGAGGTGAAACTATCTGCTAGCTTCGGGATATATTCCATCATATCGAATCGTCTATTTCGTCATTTTTCTTTCCCCGTTCATGACAATGTCGTGTGTTCGTTCAGCTTGGACGTTTGCTCGAATTTCCTGAATCGCGAACCGAGCTGCGTGTCTGATGGGTGTCAAGTTTGACGGCAATGCACGTGGACTGAACATTTTCCTCCTGTAGGCTTCCTCGTTTTGTATAATATTCAATTTAAACGGTAAGCTTTGGAAGCGATATGAACTATTTTTCTGTTTGTGTTATGTTGATTGATTGTGGTCAGACGGTTAGATAACTACTGAATATTTATGGAAACAAGTTACTTTGCTTCTAGGTACACGCAAATTTTATAATGATAGCTTGGTTTGGTTTGATTTGATTTTTTAGAACATTTATCGCAATATTTTATTATTAAAATCCATAAACACATTGCTGGACGTAGGGTGATTGTACTTTACATACAATTCCGATCCTATGTAATATCTCCTAGTTCTAGAATATTAGTTATCCCATGTAGTATAGAATCTAGCTCTTGTTTTTTCCAGATAGGTTCCATAGCAGAGCCGAATAGACATGGGCTTTAGCCGGCTTTTTTTATTTGCATTCTTGTGTCCTGTTATTTGTCATAATCATATATTTGGGATTCCTTTGAGCAACCAAATGTCCAGTATATTTCTAACACATTTGTTTATGAATGTTTTGGTTTGGTTTATGAATGTTTTGGTAATTTGCTTTTGATTAGAACAGTAACCTTCCATGTTTCAGAACCATAAAACAGCACTAATTTCACGGTTGAATTATATACCTCGGTGTTTATATTTAAATTTATCGAGCACACAATTTTTCCCATGCTAGTAAATATTTTTCTCGACTTATAAATTTTTTGTTGGATGTCTGTTGTTCTTCCTCTGTTGCTTGACCTGGTGCTACCACAATAAGTGAGTTCTTCTATGTTTTGTGATGGTGTATCTTCTATATTTATGATTGCTGCCTGTACACTGCTAATTGTTAAAAGTTGTGTTTTCTTTCTGTTGATGTCAAGGCCAATTGCTTTTTGATACTCTTACTAGATAGCTTATTTACTTTGCGAATTTCGAATATCCGTCGACAATTCCTCCGTCGACAAATTCCTCTCTGTCGGTTTCTTGTTTCATAAATTCCCGTATTTATCATAATCATAAGGAGTACTGGCGATGGTATACAGCCTTGTTTAACCCTAGTTTTTATTTTATAGGACTCAGTTGTTCATTTTGTATTACATACCACTTATTTCTTTATATTCTCCTTTGAATAGTCTAATAATTTTTTCGGAAGACTTTATTTTTTAGTGTAAACCAAATACTTTTTTAATTTATATTGGCAAGGGAAGAAAAGAAGTTATTTTGCTTCAGGTTAATGCACTGATACATACACCAAAAATGACCCTAAAAATACAGTGTGTTGGGCGAGGAGATTTTATCCCACCCAGCATATTATTCAGACTTGGCTTCTTCGGATTTTATCTCTTCCGATACTTGCAATCTTCCCTGGCAAATAGCAGTTTAACATTTCTTGAGAAAATCGAAAATTACCTCAATAACTTTATCACATAAAACTATCAAGATTATTTTTTGGTTTGAGATTCGACAGTTCTAGCCCGAAAGGTAGCGAAAGTATATAGAACTCGAGGAAAATTACTTTGAAGATTGAGTGTGTATTACTTTTTGCATAAATTAAAGTAAAAGGTAGTCAAAGAATGCTGCAAATTTGATTGAGGACCTAATATTTGCGATACTAGAGCAATACTAATTCAACTATTATTCAACAATTGCTCTAGTATTTCGTAATGTTTTTTTTGACATTTTCGATCTGAAAAATCAATATCTCAACTGCGAATGTGTTGATACTTTTTCCCACCGATATGCACAAATTATTTTCATAACTTCATTTTCTTTTTAACTTGTCGCTTGAATCGGGGATGTTTTCACATCGATGGAAGCAGAGTTATATAACCCCGATATATAAGTCCAGTGATAGGTCCGATGTGAAAATTTATAGATCTGTCTCTCGCCTGAGTTGTATTCCAAAACTGTTCGAAAAAATAATTTGTCATATACTGAAGAACTCAATAGGTACAGCATGGATTTTGTAGTCGCAAGTCTGCCGCCACTAATGGAATTTTGTACACCCAACATGTCCTGGGTGGGTTGGAAGATCGGTGTGAAGATCGGTGCAGTGATAGTTTATTGGACCCAGCTTGTTTGTATTAGATTATATTCATTACGTGATATTATCGTTAGCTCAGACGTACCTCAGTAAAGCCATTTGAAGATTTAAAGATTTTCAAAAAAAATATGTAGTGCCGAAGATGCAGTGGCTTTACAAATCATTCTCGATAAAATCAGCAATTAGTGTGTGAGAAATAAAATAAAATTAAATATCAGCAAATGTTAACACTTTGCTTTTAATAGAGGCATCTCCCGCATTCCGATTAATTATTCTATAAGCAACGCTGTTCTTGAACGTGTGAATTATATAAGGGATTTGGTGTTGATTCTGGACGCCAGGATGGATTTCCATGTAATATGAAAACATTATTAACAAAGCTTATAAAATGTTGGGGGTTTTCTGTAGGAATGCAAAAGACTTTAAGAATGTCTAGCTTCAGGCTATTGTATGTAACCGTGGTACGTTCTGTCCTAGGGTACTTGCTGGGTGTCTGGTCCCCGTACTCTGCGTACTATGCAGAACAGTTTCGTCAGGTTCATTTCACACAGGGTGGAGCTCTTCATGAGTGTACAGTTCACTGAAGTGACAGGTGTGCTGGGAGTGGAGACTCTGGATCTGCGTAGGGGTAGGGTCTACATTTTTATGTTATACAAGGTCATTAATGGAATTATTGACTGCCCTGACTGCTCTGACTGCCCTGTAAGTTTAATAAATATAAGGGTTTTATCAAGAAGTACTAGAATTTCCGTCTTATTCTCTACGTATCGTTCCCTTTACAATTATGGGAAATTTTCACCTATTTCGAGGATTGTCTCTAATGGAAATAAGTATAGTTTGAATTTTTTTGGTTAGATTGCTCTACGGCAAGCTTTAAGAGACATTTAAAAACTATTAAATTGTATTAATATTTATGCTTAATTTAGGAAAAGTATTGTTAGTTATATTATACTCTTGTATGTAAGAATATACTTTATTGTGTTTTGTATGGATTATGAAAATTGATGTTGTCCGTCAATAAATAAATAAGCTTCAGCAGCGTTCAGCATTTATTTTCCGAAATTAATTTGCAATAATATGCAGAGCCTCAACTACTCTTGAATTTAAATCATCAATATAAGGCCATCTCACTATAAATGAGATTATTGCCAGTAATATTTATTGTGTTCCTTAAGTCCGGGGTTATGTTTTTTTAATAGAAATAACATTAAGAGAATCCAAGATGACAACAATTGCATTTATGTGACTGATTCATAATCAGATATCAATATGATAAATATGCATTTTTAAGCAATAAATATCATTGTTTGTCGAAGGTACATATTATTCAAAAATTACATATGAAAATGTATTCTGACATGACCTGCCCTGGGTGCGGTAAAATATACAGTTTCCTTGAGGTCAAACTCGAAAATGGTCAGCGAAACCGACGACGTTGAATAATGAGGACCATCGGTCGGAGACGAGCTAATTTTAATTATTCGTTGGAATGATTAATGGGTTTTTAATGGGTGCCGTATGGGCATCTTCCGTCGGGTCTTAACCTGCCAGTTTTGTAATTTTAAATGCAAAAATACAGATTCTGGTTATTTTGAAGAATGCCTATAATAAATCAAATTTCTACAAGATGGAGCTATCAAAATAGCACTTCTATGGACTAAACACAGTATCTAATCATTAGAAGGAAACATAATGCTAGTTCTTGTTAATCTTTTGTAGTCATGAATAAAAGCTGAATAGTTCTATAAATACTATTACACTGACCAACAATGTAAATGTTTCGGCCTCAAAAATAGCTGATCCTTATATATTTCCACCTGCTGAATCTAAAAATCACCACAAAAATAAGAGACTTGGCTCTTGCTTTGGACATACAGTGACATGTCATTTTTATAGTCTGCATTTTCAGATGGGGGAAATTTTATTTTCGGGAGTTGGCACACTTGTCAACTGATAAAACATAACGTTCTCCAGCTGTTTGTAGGTTATAAACATAATTTGTGTTGCTGTGACTATGAGTTTCACATTGTTTCTGTTGTATTTAGTGCAGAATTTCTGGTTTTACAAGTGCTTTTAAAGTATAAAATTTGTTAAACCAAAATGCCTCGGAAATGTAAATTTAGTAATTAATTTCTGTTACATTTGAAGTGATGTAACACTTCCATCAGAGAAGCGCAAGATCAGATATGCAGACCAGGATAAGTCATGGGCTCTACTTATAAGTTGCAACTCTTGTTCCCTTATACTACGAGAATTACTAAAAAATAAAAAACATAAACAAAAAACATAAAAACATAAAAATATAAAGGCAGGATTGTCGATGAAGAAAAGAGAAAGAGTTTAATACCCGAATCTTCTATCGGTTTTCGACCGATTCCACATTAAAATAGTTTATCATTTCCTACTCTACCCAAAAATTATGAGCTTGAAGTAGAAAATGAAGACAGTGTGGAAAAAAAAGAACCCAACAAGCCTTACACATCCGATGACCATGACATGAGGAAAAAGATGATAAACCGCAACGACTGTGCCAAACAGAATTGAATGTCTCATTTGTGAGTTGTTCGAGAGAGTTATTCGTGGATTTTAGGCAACAAAAGAGATGATAACTACACACAGTTGGTGACAGTACTTCTGCAAAAATACCATCAACTCGGGTACAACATGTTTCTTAAAATCCATTTTCTCCACTCTCACCTAAACCCTCCTAGTTGTAGAGCTGCAAGTAATAAACACGGAGAATGTTTCCATCAGGCTATTTTTGCGATGGAACAAAGATATCAGGTCGTTGAAATGGACCAATGCTCATTTACAATCACTTACAAGAGGTAAGCTAAAAGAAAACGATATCATTAAGCCATCACATGGTTCTTTTTCGATTGAACAACCTGCCAGGTATTCACCCATCAATTTTGAACTCTATGGTATGGTTTTCCCTTAATCCGTTAAAATAAATACCTATTGTATATAACAGAACCTATTGTATATAACAGAAACTAGAGCTAATCATTTTTTTCTTTATCATATTCGTTTTTCTCAACCCAAAATTAGTGAGATTTGACTCATAAAGTGGAATTAAAAATGTTTTTAAATGTTTTTGTAGGTTAGTGTTATTAACAATTAACTCCGGCAAAATATATTAATTGATTCTCCTACAGTGACTACAATATTACATATGAAATACTAGTACAGTGGAGCCGGCCGCGTTGGTGCGGTCGGTAAGACCAGCGGCCTGCCGCTGCTGTACTGAAACCGCATTGGAGCGGTAGTTGGTTCGATTCCAGCGCTCGGATGGTTGTTTTTCTTTCTTTCTTCTGTCTGTTTACTTTCTAAATGTTTGTGATTGTTCCTAGGGTGTAAAATCCGACTACAAATTACCCCTCAGTCATGCCAGTTAAAGGCTGGGTAAGGCCGGATGCCTTCTGACAAGTGTTCTACGTTGGTCACTCGCCAGTCGGTAGGCTTCCTGATAGAAATATGGGTAGGCACATAACCAAGGGGTTATAGCCCGAGGGGGGTGCTGGCCTGGGTTTGTCATAAGCTGATGACCGTGGTTCGGAACCCACGTTAAGCTGTAGGTCCAGCCGCTAAATAGCCTAGTTGCTGATGCGTCTCTAACCCTAAAACTTTACATTTACCTGTTAGTACAGTGGAAAACAAACTATTTTCAATATAAAATTTTTTACGCGTTCGTAGGACTAGAATGCTAAAAAAATATATAAACCAAAAATTTCAATAAATGACTGAGTAGACGTAATTCCAATGTTCATTCCTTGTTTCAATACCCTAACTTATAATCGTCGTTCAAAATCGTCCAGAGCATGAAAGTTAATGAAGTTAATATGCCTTAAATAGAATCAACCTGCACCAAAACCAATGAAGTGGAGTACAATTATATATCATAGTTCAAGGACATAAGCAGTAATGAAGAGGGGATAGAAAACTAAACTATTGATGAAAAACAATAGAATAGCCAGAGCTGAAGGGGTACCAGCAAAATAGCTAAAAACGGAAGACAAAAGCCCCTATTTTTCATCTAAAATATACTTTTCTCGAGAATAGTTAATAACAACGACTCAATTCCTGCTATATGGACGAAAACCTCAATCCAAAACCAATCCACAAAACGGGAAGACTTGAAATATACTAACCACATAGGTTTATCTATTTCCTCTATCAGTTTTCCAAGATATTATAGATTAAGCATATAGCCCTACGAAATTAAGAAGCAAACAGGATTCAGGGCTGGCTGATATTGTGTCTATCTAGTAGATAGACAATGGAGAGGTTCACCATTTGATGGAGAGGAGAGGACAGAAAGGAGACAATGGAGAGGTTCATCATTATTGATTTAACTAAGGTATACAATATAATCCTTATCCAAAATTTACAGCAAATATCTACAATCAATCAAATTCTCATAATTGCAATTAAAAAACTCATCGGAAAACTTGCAAGTCACCAGGGATCTCCTACAAGTTATTTTTCTTCAAATCTATTTTAAAATTAATCTCAATGAATCTGAAAGAAAAAAGGAAAAGAAAAAAATCACGAGAGTAAGTAGCGGAATAAAGATAGAAATGATCAGTATACACTCATTAATTTGCAGATGGTCTTGTAGTTATGGCACAAACCAAATAAGATCTGGAATTTATGGCGCAGAAATTAATTAGAGAATATTCAAAATGGAAACTAACAGTAAATTACAGCAAGACCAAAGAAGAAAACGAAAGAAAAATTAAGATGATGTGAGGACTATAATTATATGGGAACAACAAATGAGGAAAAAATTATGTGAACTCAATACTGTCAACCCATATCTCCAAAGAAAAGAAACATCTCCTTAATAAGTCTTTTTTTTTATGCATATGAAACATGGCAAAATGTCAAATATTTATAATGGATACTGCTGTTGTTAGAAATAAACTTCTGACACAGAGCTGACCGAAAATAAAAAAAAAACGAATAAAAGTAAAATAATGAACACTTGAAAAATAATCCTTGAATTAATAGAACATCAGCTGATGTGCGGTGACTACGTAGAGAAAATGAGTGAAGTATGAATCCCTGAACAAATTCTGAAATGTATCCGATCAAAAATAATTTTTACATGGTAAAACATTTTCTAAAATTAGTGCTAAATTTCGTTACATTACTCCCCGTAATAATAGAATATTTGTACGAATATTTTTATATTGTGTGTATATTCAGTAAACGTTTGATTAACAATAACCTATATGGGAATTTTAAAGTAATTTTTGTTGCTAACTATACTACTAATGCATATGCTCTTGATGTAAATTAAATATAGTATCCTAGGTTCAAGGTAAAATTTCAATAAATGTCTTCAAACATAATCTGATGTATAGTGAGGTCCATCATGCTGTTTGTTATTGTTGATTATATAGCGTAAATGTTCCAGGTAATTTAATTACTCTGCGTTAAATTTTGATAAGATAATTTTAAAACATTCACCAATTACTGGAAGACGAATGAAAGT
Source organism: Cosmopolites sordidus (assembly GCA_031761425.1). Classification (NCBI taxonomy): domain Eukaryota; kingdom Metazoa; phylum Arthropoda; class Insecta; order Coleoptera; family Curculionidae; genus Cosmopolites; species Cosmopolites sordidus. Next base: position 182,894 of record JARFXV010001874.1, on the reverse strand, counting down.
TATCGAAAATAATGAAGATCAATCTTAATAAAAATTTGCGGCTCAAAATAGTTGGTGATAGACTAAGATGTCCTATGGACAGGGTAAGGTAAACTCCCGATGTTTATAATCCGGCATCCCACGGACATGAGATGTGTACGTGGAATATAAATACCTTATATCAACACTAACCTTATATTTTTTCTCCTTTATTTGGGTTTTTCGCCACTGTCTAAAACTCAAAAAATATACTATAAATATAAAGGAGAAAAAATATATGAACACGCCACAATCATTCAGACATTAACACTAACCTTATATCTAACCAATATCCTTCAATCAGTAAGAAAATACTATCTGGATATAGTAGCACTCCAAGAGATGAGACGGTTAGGTATATGATCTGCAGAGTGGTAGAAAGCCGTTGTATGCGGAATTCATAAGAAATGAGATAAATTACTTTGCAACATTTATGAAGTTCTAACAAACCCCGGAAGGCGGAGAATAGTACCACATATGGAATAATGAATGGGCAAATATCAGGCAGGGCTATTTAGAACTGAACACTCAACAATAGATCAGTTCTTCGCAGTCCGTCAAATAATAAAGGAAAGAGCAGAATTTGATACTTTTATACCGGATATTCATAGAATTCAAACAGACGTATGGTCGCGTATAAAGAGCAGTGGTATACGAAGCTATGGAGGCAATAGAGATACCAGCTAAGCACATTGGATTAATCTGATGTTTCATTCTACGCCAGTAATAAAAATTCAACAACATTTCACGGTAAAATTTAAGGACGAAAAAGGTTTGTGACAAGGAGGTCGATTGGGATCAATTCTGTTTAATATTGTATTGAGCAAAGTCATCAGCGAATCAGACAGAGACGTAGTATTGTAAATAGAACACGGATGAACAAAGAAAAATAGATAGTAGGATTCGATAACCTAAATATATTATCATAATTGACAATATGATTAACAGAGATCTATAGTGAAATAAAGTAGAAAGCGAAAAGTGCCGCTCTAGAAATAAATAACGACATAACATATATCGGTGGTGGAAACGAGAACTAATCCAAGAATAATCCAAAACACTGAAGTTGTGAAACAGTTGTGAATTTGTGAAACAACATCACAAGATAGACTATGTGAGAGTTAAACGATTGAGATAGGAAGGATACAAGTCGAATGAGATGTAGTAAAAAGAGACCAAATACACTGTGGAAGGATAATGTAAGAAGAGATGCTGAAGAACTACTGTACATTTAAAACTGGAAAGGGATCGATCCGGTTGGAGGGGGAGGTTAAAGGAGATCAAGGCTCACTCATTGGCTGTCGTAACAAGAAGTAGAATAAAGTATATATTTCTTTTTTGCGAATAAATTTTGAATTTTATAAAGAAAGGGAAATTAAACCACCTAAATGATATTAATAGATTAAGTATCGTTTGCAACCTTAAAGTAATTTTTAAGAACAACTTCTCTTTTATCTGAAGATGAATTATGCCAACCTGCACACGTTACAAATACAATTACATAAATAATACAGAAAAACAACACAAAAAAAACAAATAAACAAAAAAATATATAAACAATATAAAAACAATAGAGAAATACTTTAGTATCTTACAAACTAAAGAGTAATACAAAGAATAACAAAATGGTACATGATTGGCAAGATTGGATTGATAAAATATATTTTCGATCCGATGAACTAAATTGAAATTTTTCGGATATATAACAAGAAATATTAATAGATAAAGGCGATGAATGATCGTCCCATAAAAAAATCTGCAAAAGCGCAGCGGAGTTATAAAATAAATAATAAATCAAACATTAAAAATATGCCGAAAAGGTTCATCCTGCTGTTTATGATTATGATGATTCCTATATGACCATCAACATTCATAAGAATGATGCATATCTAATAATAAAATCCTTCTCAACGAGATGTACAATCTCACATAAGATGTAAAGTCAATTCTGACAATGTCGTATAGTTAACACATTTCTTGTGTATATCATATATAATATATTTTTAAGAAACAATAGTTGTTAATACGGGAAGGGATTTCGAAACACCTAGAGCATTTCATTAGGCATGTGTATAAAATCTAAACTGGATAGCATTTTAGTCATGACGATAACTTGACCAGTTGAGGTCAATGTTCCCTTCTGGAACACGGTTTTCGATAATCTTAAGCAATTGCTAACTAGTTAAATTAGTTAACAAGTTACCCAGGGGATTACTTACCAAAGTTAAAAAAACTGATTATTTCTGAACATACTTTTCACAAAACGTTTAATAATTTAGTATGATAAAACTCTGATTCTCATTTAGTATGTATACATTATAAGGGGTGTAGGGAAAGTACTTTCGTAAATTTAACAAATCAACGATTCTTCACATCATTTAGAAAAAAAGTTTCTTACAAGGGTCCAAAACCTTTCGTGAGGAAAAAAATTGCAAAGTTACTAAATCACCAGTCGACGAAACCAACTACGAAATAAACTAATAAATATTCTCCTGAAATCGAAGAACAAATTTTACATCTTGTTGAAGAGCATTCAACCGGAAGTACTAGAAGTCAGTGGCGCTCGTGAGAAAGTACACAGTAACACTATTTTTCAGAGCAAAACACCATATTTTATTTCCGTTCAGTTTCTTTCCTTTAATTCATTTTAAGATATTATTAAAAATTAAAATATCCCAATGTAGTAGAACGTCTGTCGAAACATCACAATAATGTGGAAAAAAATTCCATCCTCTCGCACAAATTTTACATCATTGGTCGAACGTCGAACGAAGCTCCGCCACGTTACATGTTGGCGTTACATGTTTTGTTGGTTGCCAGAATTCCGGGGTTTAACTGCTTTCTAAAACATGCGATTTGGACGTAGGTTCCTTACGGCCAAGCGTATCGGTAATTAGATTCATTTAAATGCTGATTTGCCGGGTACGGAGTGTTGATATGTCTCGCGTCGCGTATTTCGTTCGCCTCGCAAATATTTCTTTTGATTTGGTATTTGCTGCATGTGTACACACTGAGTAGTATTTTTTAAATAAAAATAATCTACTTTTAATTGCAAACATAAAAGTTCTGATGAAAGGTCTGATTTAAAACAGCTAATTTAAGTTTGGAGGAGAAAGTTGAATTAAAAACTGTCGTCCCACACCCGTGTTGAATTTAAGTGAAGTTCAAAAAGAATGTAAAAATAGAGCAAGTTTTATGAAAATTTTACAGTAAACTATACAGTAGTATTTTGTGGCTATGTGGTTGTGAAGGCACTAATTCTCTGTTTTGTTTCGTGCGTTTATTATTTGGTGGTGAGCAGCAATGGACTCGCGAAGGAGTGAGAGATCTAAAGCATTTGTTAGACAAAATTAAAAAACACGAGAAATCACTTAAACATAAAAGCAACCTAGTGAGCTTCTAGTTGTTGGGTAAAGTAAACATTGGCTCATCATTAAGTTTTGCATATGCAAATACAATAAGCGAGCATAATGAAAATGTAAAAAAAACGCTTGGTACTTTCGAAGATCATTTGAAATATTGAAATTTTGTAATTTTGTAGTCATCATACCCTTCCTCTTCAAAGGCACGACGAAAAAAATAATTCGTTAAATAGGGGCGTGTTTCTAGGATTAATAGAGTACAGAATAAAAATTGATTTCATTTTAGAAAAACATATGCATGACTCGAAAGTTTTTAAAGGGACTTCAGAAAGAATTCAAAACGAATTATTGCAGTGTATGTTGGAAAATTGCCGTCAATATATTGGGAAAGAAATTGAAAGGGATCTTTTACTGCAATATTGGCTGATGATACCACTGACATTTCGGCTCAAACGCAAATGAATTTAGTGTTCCGATACGAGTTAAATGGTTGCATTTTTGAACGATATTGTGGAGCATTTAAGAACGCCACATGTGGGTATTTTGTATGATCAATTACATTTAATTCAAACAGATCCTTTAAAAATCCAAATGGCAACAGAATATTTTAAACAAAAAATTAGGGAGATCAAAAATAATTTACCATTTGCTATTCACCGACAAAAATGTGTACAATAACCGTTTATTGTCATAAAACGTTTTTGAACTTTTCGATCTTCTCATGAACTTTTTCGAATTGTCTCTATTGATTTGCAGTTACAATAAACTGTTTGAATGGTTTACAGTTCGGGAAACGGTAAGTACCTACTTATTAATTCCTTTATCAGCGCAACAAGCAACAATCCATGTCCTTGTAAGTATTAACAATACAAAATGTTAATGTTTTTCTTGTTTACCTCCTGTATAGGCCTTCAATAGCACAAAAAGTAAAAAAGATGAAGGGGAAAGCAAAAAAATTCAGCCGCCATTGCTAGAAGCGTTGCTCAACAAATTGAAGTTTCCCATTGAATTGCACATAGATCACTAAAATATACTCTACCCTTCTCATGTACAAAGGATACAAGCACTGTCACCTGGTGATTTTTCACATAGGCAGAAATATTGCGAATGATTTATTGGCTAAAACTAAAGGAATCCTAATTTGTGTATATTATTTTATCAGCCAGCGAGGTGGTGGATATTTTGAAGTTAATGTAATAAAACAATTAATTATGTGCTTATCAGTGTGACGTGAAGTTTTACTTGTTTTTGTAACAGACCAAATTTATGCGGATTATATTTTATTTTCAAATAATAAGTTAATACGAGACCAATGCAACAAAAACTGAATTCCAATAGAGTAATGTAAACAAACTGAAAATAGACGTTGCCATTACTAGAAAAATATATCCTGTTTTCATACCGGTTTGCCTACATATTTTAAAGAAAATTTTTGTTCAAATAACTGTAAATATTCCTTGGTTAAATTCACGAAAGTACTTCCTCTTACACCCTGTATATTTCATAACATTTTGTTTTCCTTTTGAAGCTTCAGCATAAAGATCACTTTATATTTTTAAAACATAGATTTTCTGTGCGATATATTCTTACATTTTGTAACATGTATATGACAATATATTTAAACTGTTAAAATGGCTTTAACATTATTTTCATATTAGTTGGTCATTTTTTTCTGACATTGGAAAAATCTGTCCAGAGATAGACTTAAAACTCAAACCGTTCTAATGGCGATCCTGAATTTGACACTATAAAAGGCGCGCTGAAAGGGCCAGCTAAAAAACCAATTAGCTTTGTCCCCCATTCACGGTTTCCAACTTTGAACTGAAATAAAGTTAATAGAAAACAAACGAGTGGAGATACGATCGGAATTAAATTGTTGCGGTGAGTCTGCCGAACGTGGCTTGCATGCCGAAAAAAAAACCACAAAGCGGCAAAGACTTTTTGTCCATACAGGGCGGTCATGCTCACCGGATAAGTCTTAGAATGGTGGATAAAAACGATGTTTGTCTCGTTATTTGTGACGTGTCTAATAAAATTGACATTTTTTTGCAAATTGAAACTTTATGCAACGTATTTTCTTATTTTAAAATATACTAAATGTAAAAAATAGTTTTATTTCGAAATTAGTCGGAAAGTCCGGAAACAATATTTATCAGAAACTTTATTTCCTGTATTGGCAAATAGCAACTGATTGCGATAGAACATCGTTTCTCAACCTGGGGGTAGCCTTCAGGAATATGGGGGGTCGCAATGTGTTCAAAAAAATAAGACCCGTACACGAAATATCTTTTTTTTTATTATTTGAGTATTTTTAGTTTAAAAGGAAGTGTTAGAAAATTAAATATTACCACGTAATAACAACATAATAAAATGAACTTAAATAAAGTAATTGCCAAAGTTATTTGAAATAATAATTTAATGCGACGGTTACACTTAAGCAAATTATATTCCAGTGATAATAGACGATTTTTATATTTATTTTTTAAAGCTACCATAGACGAGAAGCTTTTTTCGCATAAGTAAGAAGTAGCGAAGGGGATCAATGTTTTCAAAGCTTCCGTTACTAGGGTTCCGTATTCACATCGTCGTACAAGCCAAAACTTATTTAAATCTTGAATTAAAAATTCTAGTTGTAGAGTATTGTCGGCCGATATTTCAATAAGTTGGTTGTTAATCGCAATAGGTAATTCAACAGCTCAAACACATTTTCATCAAACGGATTGAGAACCCATCTTTTCGACAAATCATCGTTGCTCCTTGAAAATATTCCAGTAACTGAGTATTCAATTCGCGTAAATGCGTTTGCCTGCTTTCCAACACGCGATCAATAACAGAATTTTCTAAATCCATATTTTTGGTAATATGCGACGTTAAAATGAATGCATCGAAATTGCGTTTCTGGATGAAGATATTGACTTTGTCTGTCATAATAATACGTTTTCGTTACGGCCTTGTAAACTCGTATTCGAGTCATTCAAATGTGCAAATATATCATCGAAGTAAGCCAACAGTAATAAAACTTCTCCATCTTGTAAAAACTCTAAAAATGAGCTATTTTTTCTGCAAAAAAAAGATTTTTAATTCATCTCGCAATTCAAAAAGCCTCGTTAGAAATTTTCCTCGCTACAACCACCTGACTAGTATGAAAAAACAGTGAGTCGTATTTGGCACTCATTTCTTCGTACAATATGGAAATTAATCTAGTCTACAATGGTCGGCTTTTAATAAAATTAACAATTTTTACAGCTTCTCACTGTACAATTTGTAAATTATCTGACATCTTTTTTATAGCAAGCGCATTTCTATGAAGAATGCACTGCGACCACTCCATATGTGGCATAATGTCTTTTAATTTAACTATCACACCAATAATATTTTTAAATATTTGATCGTGAACATCACTGGCCATTTTATTAATACGTTTCGATATTATGCCATTTGAAACTGGTATAGTTTTCAACTTTTTTACTTTTTCCAGACTTATCATCACTTTGACTATCAATGGCAGCGGGTAAGTGAGCTTTTCCGCAATCGTGTGGGGCTTAGACTCCCTGGCCACTCTTAATGCTACTAAATAGAATGCTTGAAGTTCTGCGGTCTCATTACGGCTTGATTTATTGATAGCGATTTGTTGATTTTTCAAGGCAAGTAATTTACGCTCGAAAAATTCTAATAGATTGTTTTGTAAAGACGGGTGTTTTTTTCCAGATGCCGGACTAATTTTGAAGGCTTTATGATTTCCGCGAACAGAACTTGATAACAAACAACACATTGCGGTTGGTCATCCAAGGCAATGAATGTTAAATATGTTTCATTGTACAATCTGGTATTTTTCTTTACTGTTTCACCTGATGTATATACCTGGTATATTTCGTTTTGTCACAAATTTGTTCATTTTATTTAGTATTATTAATTTGTCTTATTACCACACTGTTATTAATTTATTTAACACTGAGTGAGAGAAGAAATCGTAGTATTTAACGGTTGGTGAGAGAAGAAATCGAAGTACTTGTTTTCGTAAAAACAGATTTGAATTGAGAACAGAACAATGAAACTCTTCGTCTCGTTCCTCTGTTTGTATTACCAAAACGCATAACTTGTACGAGCCTGCCTAAGTACGCTCGGGACGAATGATTCGTCTCGTATGCGTGGGTATGTGGCACGGGATGCGCGTGGAAGTCATTTTACAAGTGCGTGTAAGTGCGGTGCACAGGTTCGAACTCGAAGTAACGAAACGAAACGAAAAAAGTTCGAACGAAAGTAATATAGGAACAAGGGGTTACACAAGCCTTGTAGTTCGGTATTTGTGGCTATGTGCGTTATTTCGGTATAAGTGTAACGACCCATTCACACATACATCCGGCATAACGATTTGTTATTTAAAATATAAAGACAAATAGATGATTCGTTTTTTTTTTACGGTTCGTAAGCATGTGAACACACTAGTAGGAGTCATTTAAAAATAAAAACGATTCTTCAGAAATCATGATATTGAAAAAAAGGACGAATCGTCGCCGTGTTAACCGGCCGATGCAAAACTTTGATAAACGTTAAATCAACATATTGAAGTGAGGGTGTCGCAACGTTTTTTACTTAACTTTTAGGCTATTTAGTGGGTCACGACATTAAAAAAAAGTTGACAAACGATGCGATAGAAAATATGCGAAAGCGTTGGATTGGTAAAATTGCAGCCGCGAATACAAATTGTTCTCCTTCACTAAGCGCGGGACATTAATGTATGTTTGTTTTATTTTTTAGCATATGCTAAGAAACATAGACGTAATTGCGATGGTATATTGTGACCCAGTTACCGTCACTCGCTAGGCAAGGGTGTAACATAAGACAAGGTATAGACTCTTATGGAGATTAACGATATACCAGGAATTAACAACGTGTAGTGATAATACGAGCGTAGAGTGAAAAGTTACAATTTCTTCATATGTAGAACGAGAAAGAAGTCGAAGAAAACTAAGTGTGAGTGTAAAAACTAATGAGGTGAGTACAGCCTCAATTCGTAACGCAAATTGACTAATATCGCTGATGCAATGGCAGACGAATGGGTGAGTACATTGTCGTGGTGAAACAGCACTTTTTTCTTCGCCAAATAGAGCAATTTTTTATGAATTCCTCTTGAAATTTTACCAATAATACAGCGTAATGCTTTTCTGTGATCGTCTTTCGATTTTACAAATAGTCGATGAAGATAATGTTTTGAAAATTCCAGAAAACAGTGGTCCGTTTTCTCCAAAACGCGTTGTCTGGCGTGTAAGCGTCATCATCTTCGGGGCACCTTCGCCGAGTAAAACCCACTCTTTAGACTGTTCCTTTATTTCTGGTATGTAATGAATCTAGGTTTCATCAATCGTCACGAATCGCATCAGAAAGTCCTTCGCTGTGAAGATTGGTTTATTAGATAGTAAATCTAATATTGGAGCCTATTTTGAAGAACGTAACAATTCTGAATTTTATCTAGGCACATAGGCTTTTCATCACTGGTTTCAATATAATTTTTTTCTAAAATTTTCAACGTTTTTTATTCCACGAAATTTTCATCGCGTTCTCGTTTCATTAATGAAATTATTTAATATTTTTATTACGTTTATAATATTAATAGAATAAAAACGGGTCATATTAAAATAAATATTTTTGATTGTTTATTGAGAAAAATTATAGATTTCATTGGCGTTTTTGTCGTCAATTTTTTGGGGTGTTAAAACAGTTAGTAGGAATTCGATTAATAATTGTTATATCAAATGTTAACTTATTTGGTTTTCAAATGAAATACAATTCTATCGAATTATAATATCTGAATATATTTTTAATTTGCATGGTGCATTTTTTATTTTAAATAGAGTGCCTGATATCCACTTCACTCAAGGAGTCAACGTTATCATTGCGAAAACTCATTAACCATATCCGAATCAATCTTGTAAATTGAGGTTTTGTCATTTAAATACCATTCACGATTGATTTAAACGAGTCAAAAACTGTAAACTGTAGGGTTTTTCTATTAAGAGCGCTCGAATTAAATATGTAAATAAAACATGTTGTGTATGAGATATTATTATTTTTTGTTTTAGTTTTAAAAGCGCATTCTATTACATTAGGTATGGAATATGATATCGGCCAAATGGGTGCCGCGGATTGGCTGGGCGGCGCGTATCCGAGAGTTCCAATTTTTCATGACTCGATCACACATCACATAATCTTGGTAGCCAGTTGACGTCACCGAAACGCGAGACCGTCGAATTTGTCGTGCAGAAGATCCATTGTCACATGCGCTGTGTGGCACGTAGAGCCGTCTTCTTGGAATCACATGTCGTTCAGATCCATATCTTCCAATTTTCGCCACAAAAAATTGGTTATCATAGACCAATACCTCTCATCGGTGATAGTTTTGGCGAAACCAGCTTCATTTTGGAGGAAGTACGGGCCAATGACCGCGCCGGACCAAAAACCACACCAAACAGTGACTTTTCCTGGATGAATTTGCAACTGATGGGTATCATGTGGATTGTTATCTCTCCAAATGCGACTATTTTGCTTGTGGGCATAACCATTCATCCAAAAATGGGTCTCATCGCTAAAGATGATTTTCCGTCCGAAATAAAAGTCCACTTCCAACTGCTCCAGAGCCCAGTCTGCAAATGCTCGACGCTGCCTATGGTCATTTACCTTCAGTTTCTAGGTCAATGGAATTTTGTACGGGTGCGCACCCAAGTCCAGACGTAAAATTCGCCAAGTTGATGACTGGGAAAGGTCAAATTCTTAGGCGCGATGAGGAATTGACTGCCTCGGATTATCCTGTACACTCTCGTTCACGTAGGGATATTGTTTGATTGTTTATTAAACTAGTTAATTCAAATTTGTCCACCAAACGACGAATAATCGACTAAACAAAACGATTATGTGCACCGTAATAATCACGTAGCGCACCGAACGTAGCTCGAACTGAGCGATAATTTTGGTAGTAAAATTTAATGATTTACATATATTGCTCAACACTGTAACTACTCACGATGATTTATCCAACATTAGTTACTATAACCTCCAAATTTGACAACTGGCCGCTATACACAGTCAAGGAAGGTAATCGTGTATGAAAAGTCTTATACTTACAAAAGTTTTACAGGATAATTTCATTTGCAGATGATCGAAGAGTACAGAAATTTGTGTGACTAAAAGCTTGTCACTCCAAAAAATGGGTTAGGTGCCTTCTTTTATTTGAGAAATCTCTAGCTGGTCATGATGATCATCTCTGACGGTCATAGATGATTGGCAACTGGATTTATTTATATTTACAAATATTATTAAATTAAAAGTCTAATGTGGTGGTTTGTAAAACATGTAAGGTGAAAAATCACCATCGTTTTGAAAATACTGAAAACCTTAATTAAAGCAATAATGTAGTATGGGTGGATTTTTTTTTTGAAAATGTTAATAGAGTTTAGTGTGGTGGTTTGAAGAGTCGGTGTGGTTTTAAAAGTATTACAAACTTCAATGAAAATAATCCAACTATTAGAAACACAAATATGTTTATAATTTTGTGTAGTGGTTGTTTTTATTCTGAATTAATTATTAATGTATTTTACATATTATAATCTACTGTAATAAATTATCCATATCATCCTCGTTGGGGAAAGTTTAATGTTATGAAGGTTATTATGTATATTTAAAAGTGTATTCAAAAAAATTGTTTCACTTCTTGAGGATAAAAATATAAAATGAATTAAACCGCCATCGATTAGTTTTGGTATAAAATTATCACATTCTAAGAGTTTTGAAGGCAAAGGAATTACTGCTCTACTTATTCATATAAAATGCGTCATTGGAAGAATACAAGAGTTTAATTTTCTCAGTTATTAATCATAATATGTTGCCTTTTACAGACTATTATTATCATTGTCGTAGCATTAGTGATTTTACAATCACATTATAATATCAACATAAATTTATTGATATTCGTTTTAAAAAAATAATAAATAATTACAGGTAATCCAGTATACCTCGCCTAAGGTACTGGACGGGTCACGGGTGGTGGATAGTGAAAGTTCCATTAGATATTAATGGACAGCTGCAAATATCTCAAAATAAGCAGCCCCGAACCAAGGCAAAAAAAAACTAAATCCACTTAGCGTCTGACTTGTATCAAGCGGCTGAGTGGTCAGCGTCTGTTCACCAGTGGTGCGGCTGATATTTAAATTCTGGAACTAACCCCTCCAGTCTTAACCTCTGAACCGTCATGGTTCAAACCTTTAATTCAAAGTACAAGATGAAGCGTTCTAGTAATTACAAAATTACCCCAGGAGGCAGACAATCCTCTGCCAGCTTTGCTGGTACAACCGGACTTTCGGATTCTGGGGCGTCCGGGCTTAAACGCAAAATCTTTCAGAGGGAATCGGAGACCTCTGGCCAACGTCTGAAACCGAAAACAAAAACTTTCTTTGGAACGGTAAATATCAATTCTCTCCTGCGTCCAGGAAAACTACACGAATTGGGGCGAACATTAAATCAGCAAAAAATCAAAATTTTAGCTTTGCAAGAAACTAGATTGATAGATGATAACACCTTGGAATTCGGCAACTACAGACTTTTTAAAAGTAAAACGGACAAAAAAATACTCAAAAATACACCACATCTCGGTGTTGCTTTCGTTGTCTCAAGAAACATCCTTGGTTCTATAACAAATGTCCAGCCAGTAAAAAATCGACTTATGACACTATCCCTTAAGTGTGCTAACAAAAACTATACATTAATCAATGCACACCTCCCAGTTAACGAAGAAAATAAATCTAATCCTGAAAAAGTAAATAAGTCCTGGGAAATTCTAGAAAAGACTGTCTCTAAAATTCCCTCTAATCATGTAAAAATCCTATTGGGTGATTTCAACGCCCAGCTAGGGAAAGAAAAAAAGTACAGGAAAACAGTCGGCAGTTTTCCCGCTCATAAATGGACTAACCATAATGGTAGAAGATTGGTTGAACTATGTTCGCAGTTTAATCTAAAAATAATGTCAACGCATTTTAAGAAGAAAATAACAAAACAAAAGGCCTGGAGGTGCCCAAACACGTACATAGGTGAATTTCAAATTGACCATGTTGCCATTTCGTACCCCAATTATAAAGAGATTTTGAATGTTCAAGTCAGGAAAGGAGCTAACATAGACACGGATCACTACTTGACTAGAATCAAACTTAGCTTAAAACCTCGAAAACTTATTCAAAAGCGGCTGCTAATACCAAAGTTTGACCCAACGAAAATAAAACCAGCCCTAACAGAAGAACTTGATAAACAACCAGCACAGAACTGGCAAGAATTGAAACAAAAAATTATTAAAACAGCCTTAAAGTTGGTCCCTTTACAAAAACGTAGAAAACATCCATGGTGGGATGAAGTTTGCGAGCAAGCAGTATTAAGCCGAAGTGAAGCATTCAAAGATTGGAACAGTCAAAAAACATCAATAAACTATAACATATTTTTGGAAGTAAGAAAAGAAACATCGAAGCTAATTAGACAAACTAAAAGAAAATATGAAAACAATCAACTTAATGAAATAGAAAAAGATTTCCAAAAACATAACACTCGAAACTTTTACAAAACATTTAAAACTAAAGTAACAGGCTATCAACCGCAAAGTCTTTGTTTCCAAAAGGAAAACGGACAATTGGCTCTAAATAACCAAGATAATTGCAAAGAACTTGCGAAATATTTTGAACAAATACTAAACTGTCCTGAGCCCTTAAACAAATTAGCAACACTAAAGCCTAAACAAACAAACCCAGATTCATTACCACCGAATGAAGATGAAATAATTAGGCAAATCAAGCGGCTTAAAAATAACAAAGCTTCTGGTGAAGATGGAATCACTGCGGAACTTTTGAAATCCGCTGGTCTAGGTACAATCAGGGAAATAACCAAAATTCTACAAGAAGTTTGGCGAACCGAACGGATTCCGGAAGATTGGAAAGATGCTCTAATTCATCCACTACATAAGAATGGAGATAGAACGGATGTAAACAACTATAGAGGGATATCTCTTCTCCCAGTTTGTTACAAGATTCTATCTCAATGTCCACTAGACAGAGCACAGGGATAGTTAGAACCTAACATTGGTGAATATCAAGCAGGTTTTCGACCGGGCAGATCCTGCCCTGAACAGATCCTGAATCTGAAGTTGATTCTAAGACATCAAAAACTGTACAATAAAAATCTCGTCTGTACATTTGTGGATTTCAAAAAAGCATATGATTCTATTGACCGCGAATCTTTATTCCGAATCTTGAAAGAACAAGGACTAGATCTGAAAACGCTGGCAATTATTAAAGCAACGTTAACTAACACAAGGTCAAAAGTTAAATTCATGGGTGAGATCTCGGAGCCCTTCGAAATTAAAACTGGAGTGAGACAAGGGGATGGACTCTCGCCACTTTTATTTAACTGTGTTCTAGAAAAAGTAATACAGGAGTGGCGTGAAATAAAGTAGGCCCTGAATATTGACCAGCCCATTAAACTGGGGAGAACCAACATCAAAATTGATTGTCTGGCATTTGCTGATGATCTAGCAATTTTAGCTCAAGATGTATTAACGGCACAGAAACAGATTGAAATCCTAAAAGAAACAGCAGAATATGTAGGACTCCAAATTTCCTTTGAAAAGACACAATACATGACCTGCAACAGACTGCCATTTCTAAAAACAAAATATGGTAACATCAGACGAGTCTCTCAATTCAAATATTTGGGTGAAATAATCATGGAAAATGGGTTGGAAAAAGCGGCCAATAAGGGTAGATGTCAAAAAATGGAAACGGCATTGAGACTTACACAAAACATTTACAACAAAAAATGCCTATCTAAAAACACAAAACTTAGACATTACAACACAGTTATTAAGCCAGAATGTCTATATGCTGCGGAAACGCTCATTTTGAATAGAAAGAGGGACATCGAGGACATTAAAAAGAAGGAAAGAAAAATCATAAGAAAAATCCTAGGGCCCAAACAAATAAATAGCACAACATACCGACTTCGAGAAAACCAAGAAATCAAACAATACACAGATATACATAGCGATATGAGAAAAAAAAGACTTAAGTTTTACGGACACATAAAACGGATGAATCCGAGTAGGTTAACTAGACAAATAGTCGAATTTTATGAAAATAGGAGTAAAGCTAAAGTAGAAATAATTAAATGGATTGCTGCAATTAAAGAGGACATAAGATCAGCAAATATTACACAAAGTGAAATTCAGGATAGAGGCTGTTTCAGACACAAGGTTAACGTTTGGAAGGTTGACCAGAGAGAAAAATGTAGGAAGACTGGAACAACTTGGTCTGACGAAAGGAAACAAGCTCACAGCGAAAGAATGAAATCAGTATGGGCACAAAGGAAGGCGAACAACAACAAACGCCTCTAATTGTACTTCGCGTGGTCCACCAGGGCCCATACGTGAATAATAATAAAATAATAAATAATTACGTTAAAAACACAAATTTACTTAATGTTCCTTTTATAAGTTAACATCAAGTTATTATAATAAAAATATAATTTAATATTATAAATCTGTGAAAATATCCACAGCAGGTATATTATCAGAATTAACCTTTATGAACCATTTTTCACACTTACTGAACAATAATTTTGACAGTATATATACACGTAGAAATCTTTGGCAATATTGACATGAAAATACTTTACCATAATGACCTCACAAACATGTCAGCCAATCGCGGCGCGTTCGTAGGCACGTGATTTTTGTCTTAATTTTATAAATTTTAATTCATACATAATTAATTGTAAAAAAAAAATTCGCATCGATTATCAATATTATTTATAATAAAGTTTGAAAAATAAAGTAAAAAAAAAACGATATTTATTTTTTATTCAAAAACCCAATTGTTGGTTAATTTTCAAAAAATAACCAAACTATTGGTTATTTTTCGACATAGTCTCTTCCATGCTCTACACATTTTCCCAGCAGGTTGGAAGCTTGTGAATTCCTTGCTCGTAGAAGTTTGAAGTTTGAGTCATCAGCTAATTGCGCACAAAGTTCTCAACGTTGCAAAACTATTGAGATATCGTGGGAACAGAGAAGATTGTTCCCTTCCTTCTCTAACAGTTTCATATATTATTCATAAATTCGATAGTTGATCTAATTTTTTTCAGGCAATCTTTTTTTCCTTTTAAAAATTGGTTACCTTTATAAATTTCATGGAGATTAAAAACAAGATCCATTATGATTGGTTTAATTGTTCCTAATGAATATTTTTCATTCATCAAGCTGCTCTGTTATAAAAGCTTAGATGATCGATAAAAAAACACAGAAATTACAGCATATTATCATTGATAAAAATCATATAAAAAATATTTCGCCTGGATTTTTGATAATTTGCCTTTTTTTTCTTTTATACTCATTTTTATAATTTTAATATTAATACTGCATATATAATGTCAAACATTGTAGTTTCTGTCGGTAATTTCATTTGTTTATGCTAAATTATCGGTTGGTTGTTATGATAAATTACACGGTCGTATCGACAAAACTGACCATTGTTTCGCCCACGATGCTCTTGTAATAGAATACAAACCAATGCGAAGGTGGAACGAAAACGACCAAGCCCTTTTAACCAGTCTCACGCCGACTTGTTTTCTTGCATAATTAGAAGAGATCACCCGGGTTGTCCATCGCAACTGCTGTTGGACACTACTATCCCCCACTCTCATAAAACATCTAAAAATCTATTAGTTTATTATATATTAATTTATCATCAATTATATTCATAAATGGTTTTTCAGAAAATGCATTTTTTACTGCTCATTTTCTTAATAAATTTTTGTATCTGATTCTTTTAGAAGTTAAATCATTTGCAGCCCTAGTCTTGTGTTAATCAATATTATTTAGAAACAAACATTTAATTTTTTTATGTTGCTGTTTTAATTAAAGAGAAGTACTTAATTTTAACTGATTAATTAAAGACTATGATTGATTTTTATCTGATGATCATATTTTATCATTTCCTGGTATTTGATGTTTTGTGAACAATCCCATTGTGCCCAATTTTTACGCCAAAAATTGAAATTTTTCATATGTAGAACTTCCCATATTAAAATGCTTATATATATATATATATATATATATATATATATATATATATATATATATATATATATATATATATATATATATATATAAGCGGATATTTAACGGGTGAAATCACACTACAATTTTAATTAAGCTTAACCAAGTATCACGCTACCATTTAAATTATTTTTAATTTTTATGAAAGAAAATTTTATTTTCTAAATTTTATTTAATCTAAAAGTAAAATAAACATTTTATTTTTATTATTATTTATTCAAAATTATGTAAATCAAATGTGAACCATTGCTGCAATCCAACTTTATGCCCTTTATAACACATTTTTCAAAACTTTTGTCAACATAGTACAGCGACTTCAGCACGGATGTTTTCCTTGAGTTGCTGTATGATTGGGGCTTATTAGTGTAAACCTTTTCGTTCAAAAATCCACATAAAAAATAATTCGGAGCCGTCATAAACCACTTCCATCAAATTGACAATTTTCATGCAAAATAATCAATTTTGCATGATACTAATCAATTTGATGAAAGTGGTTTATCAACAATTTGGATTTTATAGATAAAGATGTGCTTCTATGTCATTTCTAAACTCACGATGTCACTTCCAAAAATTAGGTGTAAACTGCGTGGAAAAATTCCCAATTGTACACCACGTTGCCAAATCCACATTTCTGGAGACTACTCCCGACGTGCAATATTGTCAGCACTTGGCAGTGTTCTTGAACCTCTGAAGCGGTGCCTATCCCCAACTGTTCAGCCTTCGTGAAATTTCATGAATAAACAATAAAATGTGGTTTGATGAAAATGTGATGTGCCGGACGATTAGAATATATTCAATTATGCAATTATTGAATTATTTTTTAATGTAAAATACAACAATTCTTCTGCGTTCTTTTAGCATGTATTTATCGATAATAAAACTTACACGTCTGCAATACACAACAGCCAAACCATCATAAATATTATGAAAAAATATATACCCCTTTCATATATTTTGTGTTTATTTAAAATCAAGTGTAAAAGTAAAAATTTTTGTTATAATGTTTTATGATGGTCCGCACGTTTCTCTTATCAACCTTATCACGATGGTCAACTTTTTAATGCAGGTAGGCCCGCATTATTGTCATTGTTGTCCTTAAAAAAGGTGCTTTTGTCCCGTTTTCTATGTTTTATTGATTTGTGGTCAAGGTGGAAAACGATACGGGCCATTCAATCTAAGCAAAGGGTATCAACCGTCAGGCAAAACAAAAGAAAAATGGGTGCGACAATAAAATGTGAATTTATTACCATACCGAATGAATGCTATGAATTCATTACCGATATTTAAGATAATTAGAGAGCAAATGAAAATGCATGGCATCAAAATAAAATATTTTTTCGGAGTAGTACATTACTTTGTTACTTTTATTTATTTAAATAACTAACATTGCAATGAATTCTATTGTGTACACGCTAAAATAAATTTATAACTAATAACTAAATTGGAGTAAAATTTCGTAAGATAACAATAATTAATAATAATTAACATATTTTGTGGATTAAACGAATTTGCTCGTTGTTTTTTTTTTGTATTTTGTACATTTATTAAAAACAGTCGTCCAAATGTCAATAATATGTTTTAAAATATTTTGCTTGTCACAAAGCAATTAGATACTGTTTTAGGATGAACAGGAAGGTTTTTTTAGTTAACATTGTATATCAAGTAAGAGTTATGTGAACAGTGGGTATTGGAAATGCAGGAAATGCGTCACCAAATTCGGACAAATTTCAAACTGAAATTGATACCGTATTGTAGCGCTAAATAGCTATGGTTATTATCATAACATAAAGTCAGAACCATAACCTCAACCTCATTAACTATTAACATCGAGTGTACATGATGAACAAAGAACGCCGATGATAAATGAATACATCAAAAATGAATACATACAAACTTTTACGTTGTACATTCTGCAACAGAAATAATTCGGTTCTTTGGGTACTCGGGATCGATGGCTTACGACATTGTAACAAAATATACAGCTATAATGATTCCAATAGATGTTGAAAACAGGCTCATGGATTAATTTTCTCATTACTACGGGACGTGTTAAGTTCGTTTCTGGCTGAAAAGGATAATTGTTAAAAAATGTTGATGCAAAGTTGCCTAGGACCTCGAAGATATCTTATTATTGCGGGAATGAAATTATCGCAAAGTTTTTATGACCCTGCGCTGTGTAAAGTGAAGGCTATATTATGTCACTGTATTAAAAGGTATGCATTACATTCAAAGCTTATTAAAAACATTTAACAGATTATGCAGCAGTAAAATCTACAAACCCTTAAATCTGGACAAAACTTCAACAATTCAGTCCAAATCAAAATCGATAAACAATTATCAGTTCCTATCAAAATAAAAAAGGACAGGGATGTAGTATGTTCCCACTCTTGTTTAGCCTTGTTTAACCTTTAAACTTGTATAACGAAACAGCATCAAGAAAATGAAAATGAATTGGAGTAACCATTTTATAGGTTAAAGAAACTGTGTTCATTGTGACACTTATCTATTCTGAAGCATTTTTCTTTAATTAAAATGAGAAAAAAAGACAACAAGTCAAACACTGCTGATTAACAATCATCGCATTCGTTAGAGTTTTGATAAATTATGTCACCTGCCCCACCTAATCATATACTGTTTCTATAACTGAATGGCACCAACTTGCAAAGCACAAAAACTGCAAAACTATATAGTAAAGAAGGAAACATTACTGCCATGTTAATTTATGCACCTAACAGACACAATTATTTATCCTAACTATCAATACAGTAGATATATAGGATTTTCTTTCAGAAAAATGAAATAGTGAATATTAGTAAAGAAAACAGAAATAAGGTTCGTTGTATTTATCTCCCTAGGTCAGAACAGCCCGACAACATTTTCCCATTGGATTTTTATTCACATGCCAGATAGTAGCCAAATGAACTACTGTAACTGGTCGTATCGCGTCTTGATCTACAACCGGCCTAACAAGACGTAGACATGAAATTTGGTGCTTCATTACTGACACCCACACGTAACCACTGCCGCGGCGGACCAGAATGCCGGCCTTTCGGTTGTCGGAAGAGAGCCGGTAAATCAGGGACCGCGATGACCGGCCGATAGATGCGGCCACGTGTAGGCACGTCTTTAGATGGCCTGATACCATCCATGGGAATCATCCGCGTCGAGGTCTCGGCAACACGCGGAACTTGCAATCCCTAACCCCGGTGCGCCGTTCTTTTTTTTTGCTTCTCTCGCTCTCTCTCTCTCTCTCTCTCTCTCTTTCTGTAGTTTTTTAGTTTTTCGTTTGCGGAATTGGACTTTCTCTTCTGATGCCGGTGGACTCTCTCGGTTGGTGATAGGGACCATCCAATCGACGGCAATAAACTCTATTCTTTTAAAGTATAGACCTTAACAATATCTTATCGAAATTATAAAAAAAATCGTTGTAACGCCTGTATTCTTTTTTTTCTTCGGTTCTATTTAAATCACTCAACTAACGGGGTACCCATAAGTAAAGTCATTTTTTCGATCATTTATCTTAATATGACATAACGAACATTCAAGTTAAAGATATTGATGCTTATTAGTTATCTAGTTAAAGATAGTGTACTTATTACTAGATTTATATAAAGAATAGGTGAACCCTTTAAGAATGGAAAAGAACCTATGGATATTAGACATTTGATGCTTTATGCCTTTCGAAAGCATTACAATGCTATTAATGCTTTTTATCCTGGTATCTTGTATAGCAGGATATGTGAACATGGTCAAACGTTCGAGAAAGGTGATTTCAATCTTTTGAGCGCTATAAAATCTAGAAGATGCGTGGAGTTTGATAAGAATCTGTTGTTGGCTATAATGGAAGCTGATCCCAAACAAACCACAAATGATTAGCTACAAAGCTTAAAACCTCAGAGCCGAGAATACAAAAGTGTTCAAAATAACTTAACAAAGTGCATAGAGAAGAAATGTGGGTGTCATATCAACTTTTAATTGAAAACAAAATTCAAAGTATAATCATCTGCAGTGCATATTTTCCCAAGTTAGGCAGAAATTCTTTTTAACAAATTGTTACTGGAGATCAAAACTGGATTCTATACAGCAATCCGCATAGCAAGATACTATAGTTAACATCAGGTTAACCATCTTTGCCCACTCTACAACAATCCACCCTAAAAACGCGTTACTCTTAGTATGTTACAGTGAGATTTTACATACCCGTAATGAAGCCGTATGTGCTGAATATTATTGGACTCAACTTTTTAGACTAAACGTGGATTTGATTCAAAAACCTCCAAAATGGATTAATCGAAAGGAAAGGGATATTCTGCAGCATGACAATGTAAGACCTGATTATGCCAGCATAACCCAAGAAAAATATCAAAGAGTAGATGCTGCAGATTACGGTCTTTTCAGTCCCAGAATATTTTATTCATGGAAAAAAATCATATTGCAATAGCTATCAAAACTGCACTCAAAGATTTTTTTTTCAAAATCACCCTAATTTTACAAAAAGGGAATAAAAAGCTTGTCAGAGAATGAGCGAAGATTGGCAATAACGATGGAGATTATATTGTAGATTACAACTATATTAACTACTAAATAAAATTTTGTACAGTATTAAAAAAACGACAATATTATAATATTATATTAATAATATTATATCTAATATTAAGGTACGAGTCATTTTAATATTTTTAAATAGATCAAAGTTTAAGACTAGAAAAGCTGGAGTGTATGGTACCAATATATTTTGCCGTATCTCCGTAGAAATTTTGATCTGGCGTTGTCTAGAAGTATTCATTTTAAACCGTGAACTTGTTCTGAATAGTTGAAGATTTAGAATGAACAGAGGTAACTATGCTATAAAAATTAACATTGTCAGAAGGCGGAGGTAACTAACCCTCCCGATTACGAGAGAGCTTTCACCGACCTTCCCACAAAGTCGATTTTTATGGTTTTGCCTCTAACCGTTTCTTCAGACGCTCCCGACTGATGGCCGGGATAAGATCAGAACCTGGTTTCGGGAATGATTTGCTGACAATATAGTGGTGGTTGAAGGATGGTGGATCTGCGACAATACTTTTCAAAACGTTATTGATGTTTAAACGATTTCGAGTAAGCTTCATATTTTTTTCGTGTAGTAAACGTATCGAGTTTCGAGCCAATTAAAGAGGATTGCGAAACATACTGCTCATACTACTTTTCTTGTTTAATCAAAAGAAAAACGCGAGTAAATGCCGTCGAATACTTTTGGAAACTTGTTGGCGTTGGTTTCCAGAGGGATGGGAAAAATATGCAGCTAGCGATGGCGCATACTTTGAATACACCATTTTTTACCTTTTTCCCAAATTAAACTTGTTTTTTTAAGAAAAAATCAAAATCCCTAACCGCCACACCTGATATATACGTGTAAGGGAAAGTTCGTTTCGTAAATTTAATCAACGATTTTTCACATAATTTTAAAGGCAACAATTCCTTACAAGAATAAAAAACCTAAAAATTCCCGCAAAAAAAAATTACAAACATTTTTTTATATTAAGAATCAGGGAAGGACGATGATACGTCTCAACATTGTCACGATCAGGATTGTTATTTCAAAATTGCGACAGAAATTATTTCAGTGTATGTCAGTGCGTGTATTTAAGTTCGATTCAAAACCAAAAGTATATTATGTGCGCGAATATCACGATATACTTTTATTTACGGAGAAGCTCTACAAGGTTAGGCGTATTTACGGACAACGATGCCTTGAAAGGCCGCTTCCAGCTCGGCAAACATTTATCCAAGTTTCTCAAAAACTTTTGGATACGGGTAGGGTAATATTAAAATTTAAGAACTTTGGACGGCAGCCATAAATCTGTCCTGAAGTTAGAAAATACATTTACATCTTGTTGAAGAGGATTCTACCAGAAGTACTCGAAGTTTGCGCGACTGCGAAGTACTCGAAGTTCAGAAGATCGAACACCAGAAGAGCAATTAATCTTCCCCTATCATGTATAAAGGGTACAAGCAGTCTTGCCTACTGACTTTCTGCTACTGACCAGATTATAAATATGCCAGGACTCTTTCAACGTGTTCGGGAAAACAAGTTAAAACTATGTCAGGTTTACATTATGAACATTTAATTTAATAAAACAATTAATCATGTGTTCTGAATGTGACGGGAATTGCGTAAAACGTGTTATGGTGTAAAAATTAGAGCTAATAATTTCAACTTTGACATTAAACGACAATAATGTGTAAATTGTCCTTATTTCTTTTGTAACAAAACGACCGGGGGAAATGGCTACATTTTACATTATATTCATTATACATTATCTCTCTATCAGCTACATTATATTCATGAAAAATATGTTAGCAGAAACTGTTACTCGTATACCATATAATGTAGATTTTATATCTTACCACCCAAATCATTGATAATGTTTTAGCCGTATTTTTTGTTCTCATCTTTTTTAAAACATATATGGAAAAATCAACGAATCATTTATTTAAATTAACTACTACTTTTTTTTCATTGTTATTGGACCTTCTGCATTATTTACCTAACAAACTTTGACAAGCGGACAAAGCAAAAAAAAACTGTGCCACTTTTACTTTTCTGTATTACACTCGATCCTCTCAGGTAACCTTAAGTTATGATTGACTGACCCATCCTTAATTCTCAATGCCAGTCTCGGTAATCCCATTTTTTCACCGTGCTAAAGACTGGCTTATTGCCTTGCACGCCTTAAAATCCAAACGAGACTGAGATTGCTTCGTCATCGGATTGTGAATCGAATATTCTTCTTTTGAACAAATGAGGGATGAATAATATCTACACTCGACCTTCATTTGGTTTTATAAAACCTTATAACTTACCGTGGAGTAGTATATATATATATATATATATATATATATATATATATATATATATATATATATATATATATATATATATATATCTATATATATATATATATATATATATATATATATATATATATATATATATATATATATATATATATATATATATAGATATAGATATAGATAGATATATAATATATATAATATATATAGGGTATATAAATATATATATATATAGAAAGGGTGATTTTTAATGTGTCCGAACTTCCGATCTTGATGTATTCGCCGGATTATCGACAAATTCCTAACTCGTTTCATGCTGCTCGATATTAAAACAAAAACTGTGCGTTCCGAAGAAAAGATCACCGTTGTTGTTAGCAATGTTGATGAAGATCCAAATTTATCAATTCGTCGCCGTTCCTAGGACGGTGGGCTTAGTTATTCGACTACGTGGATTATTTATATAGTTCTAACAGGACGGCTCCACAGATCTTACAGCGAACGCATCAATCGATTTGTTGTGGGAACAATTAGGTGAGAAAATTATTTTCAGGAATGGACGTGTTAGTTGGCCACTAAGGTCATGGAATTTAACGCTTTTAGATTATTTTCTTTGGGGTAATGTTGAATCTGTGGTTTATGCCGATTAAGCAGCATTTATTGGCGCCTTGGAAACCAACATAACTCGGACATAAGACCCCAATTGCTTGAAAAAGTGGTCAGAAATAGGGTGAAAAATTGAACTGGAAAATGCGCTTTGTTAGAAGTAACCGCGGCGGCCAATTGCCTGAAATTGTTTTTAAATATTAATACCATTGAATGGTTTATAAATTAAATGATTTCAAGGCATCTAATTTGGTTGATGTTTAGAGTACATAGATTTAAAACCTACTAAAATATAAGAATGTATTCCTTTATTTCGAAAAAAGGCTATAATTACATATTTAAAAATAGTGAATATTCTGAGAGATTTGTTAATTTTGTTTTATAACGACTTTACTTGAAAAGTTTCATAGTGAGTTCAGTCGGGATCGAGCTGAACGATTGGAAAGCAGCTGAAGGAATGACTTAAGATTCGACCATATACATGGGTCATGTGGGGTGTAAGTTGTAACATAATACAATACAACCTACGCCATTCTGTGGTAAACGCCCACAGTGAGTTTGTTGACAAAAAAAAACAGTGAGTTTTATTTATAGTAAAAGGACAAAATATGCTGTTAATGAATGACTAAGAGGATAAGAAAGAATTTTTTTTTATCCAAAGCGTTATCTTCCTCTAAACAATTCATCACTAAAAGCAAAAAGCCATTCCTTAGAACAACTTGTTTAAAAAAAGACTATTGATTTTAAGAGACTTCAGACAAAACGGCATATTATTTTGTAACTTAAGTTAAAGAATAAATAAGTTAATTTGATAAGATGACTGGAGCAAAATAGAGCGTCAATTTCACTATACAATAACTTAGAGGCAAATTTTATAGAAAGACAAAATCTCCCTACTTCAAGTCATCGAAAATCCTGCACTTAAAAGGAAACAGTGATCATAGTATTTGTGGATTTATTTTTTTAAATGGTTTTTACTCGTTTTGAATTATCTTTATATTTATCTCACAATAAGAATTCCAAGCAATGCATCCATACTCAAATTTTGATCTTACATAAGCATAGTATACATGTTTCATTGTATATATAACAAATACCTAACCTCCTAAAAGAGTTATTCTATATACGGTTGAAATATTCAAAAAATTACAATTCTAGATCAAATGTTATAATGTAGTTAACAACAGTATTCTGATAGTAAATTATTAACACAAAAGTAATTTCTCAAAAGTAATACCACTAATAAATTCCACACTATTAATCTTACTGAATATTTCATTATGCCACATAAAAGACGTACATTTAATTTATATTGACATATTCACTATCAGTTTGATGGTGTTTTTAATGTTGTTTAAACTGATAAAGTTATATTTTTGCAATTTTAAGAATTTTAGATCGGATTACCTACGTTGCCCATTCCATTCGAGATACACCAATTAAATGTCATAGTTCAGAAAATAGTGTTCTAATACCTATGGTTTCCAATCCTACTTCACGAATTTTTCATTTGTTCTGCTCAAATAGGGCGCAGAACCTGAAAATATGAGGATTTATTGCAATTTTTGATATTTCTGGTATTTTCCACAAATCGATTCAAAAATCAAAAATAGATTTAATATGATTATTTTATTCCAATTAGGTGCATTCATAGATTACATAGGTATAGATCCAATCTGATTAATGTCCTTAATCATTCATATTTATTCAGGCCTCCATTGTCATTTTGCTTAGGTTTCCGTTTAGGAAAATGTCCAGAACAATACTCGACTCAATCAAAATTCATTAGCACTCCCCACAAAAATATTTTCATAATATTGTGATATTTTTTTTTACAAGAAATTTGATAAACTCGAAGAAATTTACCAATGAACACCAAATCACATTTCAACAATTCACAAATCAAGTTTCTACTGAACTACTGAAGATCAGATAGTAATATCAGATCGAATCATTTCCTGATGATGCTAACATGGTTAGCAAAACGTGCATCGAGAGGTTAAAAAAAAGTGATTTGGTGTTCAATTGTAAATCTCTTCGAATTTATTTTTTTGAAAACAATGATGAAAGTCGTGTTACTGTTAATGGTGAATACTATTGAATATGCCAAGAGAATATCTTTGGTACGAAACTATTAAATATGGATATAAATAATGTTTTCTTTCAACTAGACAATGAGTCTTGTTATATATCTCGCCAGATAATCGATTTATTGCAAGAAAAGCTTTATTATTTCGCATTATTATTCGTGTTATTTCACAAAATGGTAATGTCAATTGACCACCAAGATCATGTGATCTCACACGTATGGATTAAATTTTTATGGGGTTATTTCAAATATCTGGTCTACAGAAATATATCCTGAACAATTCTTGACCTTAAACGAAACATTCAGGTCACCATTAAAAATATACTATGTGGAAAGAGTAATCGAAAATTGGGACATTTGATAGGCATTATTTTCATAACGCAATATAATTATTTGTTCTTCAAGATAAAATAAAAATTACCGGATTATCACTTATAATTATCATTATGCTTCATTTCATATTAGTGAAATTCTTATTGGAGAACTCTTTATTAGTGAAATTAATCAAGACTTAATTAAACTTAATATATCTCAAAATATTCCAATGTAGCAAATCACTCATTAACAACTTCTTATCGGTATATGATAAAATTTAATGGCTATGAACAAAAACGTTATTAAATCCAATACCAACTAAAAAGGCATCTTGTGAAAATTCAAAAATATATTCTTGAATTTTGTTATGTCTTAAAAAAAAGCTTAAAAAAAATAAAATTGCAAAGTCGTTGGTTGCTACTATGCAATGGATATGAGCTTTTTTTGATTAATGCATATCAGATTAGTAACAAATTTTCAAAATATTTAAAAGGAATTATTAAAATGAAACAATTTTTATTCATTATCACTTGAGAAAGTTACCAAGTGAGAAAATTCTACATATATATATATATATATATATATATATATATATATATATATATATATATATATATATATATATATATATATATATATATATATATATCCAAGATTTTAATTTGTTTTATATATTGCATGTTGTAATTATTTGAATGTACAGATAACAAAATTGAAGACAAAATACATTTTAAATGTTAGGGCTTATATTTCTTTGAGGTTCGGAGATATTGGATAAGATATGAATTATGATCGATAAATACAAAAACTAAAAATAAAAAAATGTAAAGGAGGTTTGCATCACTCAGTGATATATGTGTGCGAACCTAGTTACTATTTATGATTATGTTATAAATAACCTGAAATTTTCAGAATTTGAATCGCTCGACTCTGGAGAACACATTGCTAATGTAAGGGTCCTGTGGCGCAACGGATAACGCGTCTGACTACGGATCAGAAGATTCCAGGTTCGAATCCTGGCAGGATCGATAATTATTTTGTGTGTTAATTATATGAACATAATCCTTATAATAATAAACTTAATATGTTGTTTTATTCTTATTTTTAAAAATAATATAACTTAACGTACTCTTCTAAATATACATATATATATATATATATATATATATATATATATATATATATATATATATATATATATATATATATATATATATATATACATTTTTGTATATATGGGACATATGTTTCGTCTCTCGAGCTTCAGACTCATCATGGCGCCGACATATACCATACCATCAAGAATAGGGAGACCCTATCCACAGCCAACAATCCATGTTGCCGCCGACTTCGGATGGGTATATATGTTAGATGTGGTGGTATATATGTTAGATGGGTATATATGTTAGTGTTAGATTTTTCTTGAACTGCGTCCAATGAGACAGCAGTAGCTGAGTGTCATCACACACCCAACCGTTTGGATCCACAATCTCATGTGGAACACACAACGTCTCCGCCTAAATAAACATTTTTGTTTGTTGCTTGACCGGGAAGAAGCCCCACCTATCCCTTCAACTGGATGACATATGTTTCGTCTCTCGAGGTTCAGACTCATCAGGGCGGAAGTGACTACGGTGTCAGACCTAGGATTTTTGTTATATTCGGATAATTAATGCAAAATACATCAACTTTCCTTCGGGATTTTGTTCATTCCAAGTAGTCGTACAGAAATGGCTGCTACATAACGTCAAGCTACTTTGCTAGCTCATTTTTCAGTTTGCACAGATTTTTTTGTTCTACTTGCAGCTCTTCCGTTCCAATACTTTGAGGACGTTCAGTACGTGGTTCTCTCTCCATTTAGCAATATAAACCATTTCAACGGCTTCGGTGGCAAATTTCTTCAAATAAAATGTGAGGTGGATAGAAAATTGGCGATGCATGCTCTTTTGTTATTACCATCGTGAGTGAACACTACTTATATTTTAGAGTAATATGTATCAATCTCCAAACAATCTCTTCAACGGTTTAATACTTCAAAAGGCCCGGAAAATAAATACAATTTGAATTGTGGTTTTTTTTTTCTTCTTCTTCTTCCTGTGTTGCTACAGTTCATTAGCAACCCTTCTTACATTGTCTTGCTACCGTATCTTTAGTCTATCTCTCTTTCTGTTACCCATTATTTGTCTCCCCATGATTATCGTTGGTATCCAGCATTCTGACATTCTATTCGCGTGCCCTACCGATCTGAGTCGGTGAACCTTTACATAATCTACAATATCTAAATCGTTGAGTGATTGTTTAAGTTCGAAGTTAAACCTGATTCCCCAAATTCAGTTACAATGTGTTGTTGAAATTTTACTGTGTGTTGTTACAGTGTGTTGTTGGATTTAAGTTTAGTTGGTATTCCCATTTCCCCATTATGGCCTCCTATATTCGAGCACCAGTCTTACTATGTTTGTTAGAACTTTATAAAATGTGGTTTGGGTTATTTGAAATTAAATCCTCAGAATTTTTTTGATCAGCTAATAACAATTTTTAACTAAATTATTCAGCAATTTAGCTAGTGAGCAAACATACTTATGACAAATATTATAAATTTGTTCAATTCTATAATATTTTTGAGATAGTAATGGATGAATATCTTTTCTAAATTATATAGTATTAGAAATATATGTGTTAGTGTTCTTTAGGATGTCATCTATAAAAGCCCATTGTAATCAGGATCAGCTGCACCTAGTAAGATACGTTTTTGGGGTCGATGTTCAGCGTAAATTGACCGAAGACATCTTTCCGCGTTTCACAAATTCATCTACAATTTGTTACAAAATCATAAATATTCATTGAACTGTGTGAAAATACGAAACATACATAATTATTAATTTGATTTTTTTTAATATTGTAAAGATTTTCCATATTGCCACACAAAAAATAATTTAAAGAATTTAAGTACAAAGAAACATTAAGTAATAACATTAACCTTAATCGATTATTATCACTTTTTATGATGATACTTCTGCAAATTCAAGTAAATAAAATTCAAAGAAAACATAAACACGATTCATTTTAATTATTTGGGCTCGTCTTGCTGTGACCGCGACCGCACCTTCAAAGGTATTCGCCCAGAGATCAATTGTAATCGACAGATAAACACTAACAATAAAAAACAGCAAAGGAGATTTGCATCGTTTGTACGGGAGTTGATGCTGAAACACCTCGGCTGACATTTAATCTTACTCCCCTCCGAAATTGAAATTGAATCGGACAATAGAAGACATTAAGATTGCATTAAAGAAGATTACGTCTATCTGATGGCCAAGCCTGTGGTCCGGCCGTGACGAGGTACCCACCGATCACGGTCAGTATTAACTTTTTTTATAGGTAAGAACGGTCAGAGATGTAACAGTTACAAAATGATCTCTTTAATAATTGTGAATTTGAATAAATGCCAACTTGATTAACAATGAAATGATGTTTTGAAAATGATCTTTACTTTTAATAAACTGCTATTTCACGTACAAACAGTGCTAAAACTAAATTTTATTCGTATTTACTTCAACAATTGTAATACGTTTGTTGTGAAGTAAATTGCAATAAATACTAAGTAGTACAGAAAAGAACGTCGAAACACTATAATTTTATTCTAACTTAACTTTATTAATCGAAATAGAAATCATTCCATTTAACAATTAAGAAGTTGAATTAATCCGGTTACATAGAATTATAGAGTTATATGGGCTGTCTGGAAAATTCGTAGGGACTTTCCATTAGTTGCCCTTTCAATGCTTGTAAACAAAAACTATATTAGATTAGTAATGTTTATTTACATATTATTAATTCTTGTGGTATTTACATTGTTTACTTTCAGATTCCCTTTGATTTGCCTTCAGTTAATTAAGTTGATTCAAATAGAAAATGTCTGTCGATAACTCGTATTTATGCCAGCAAAAAAAGCAAACTTTGTGCCGTTTACAGAGAGGGTTCTGTTGGGAAAAGTGGTTTAGTCGGTTCAATGGTTTGATCCCTTGATCTGGATTTTGATTTGGAAGACCAGCATTGCTCTGGCCAACATCAGTGCTTGAAGGAGACTGGTGTCGAAGAAATATACGCCATGACAGCCGAAGATCCACGCATCATGATCCATGATCCTTGGGTACGTATGCCGATACGATGTGTAGATTTCTCACGAACTTGCTGAAATCTGCTGAACCGAATCTTTTCGAGCGATCTTTTGCTGAAAAAGAAATCCTGAGGTTCCATTTCTAAAGCAGGTGGTAACTGATGATGAAAATTGGATTGTGTACAACAATGTGTAACAATAAAGAAATCATGGGGGTTACCTAGTTCAGCGGTATTAAGCACTACGAAGGACAGTCTTCATTTGAAGAAAAATAGGCTTTGCATTTGGTGGGATTAGAAGAAGAAGAAGAAGCGGGAGTCCCGCCGCTTTCCACCGCTTGACCCTGAAGGGGACAAACGGTGCCCCCCTTAGTATTTAATTAATAAAATTATTATTAAACTTAAAATACAACTCATGCGTTATTTCACGTTCTTTAATAAAGATCAAAGTTAAGACTTTTGAACGAGGTAAGCTATTAATTAATAGTGCTTCTTCTTATTCCTTGCTCATTATTTCTTTATTGAAAATTATCAAAAATTCTAACCGATCCTTAGAATCTGGCGTTAAGTTCTGTATTCTAAACAAGATAGTGAGTTAGCGAGTTCTTCTTGAATCATCAAACTCCCTGCAAATTATTATTCTATGAATTGGGTTATTTTCCATGCCATTTGCACACGCCAAACAACCAGCATCTTCAACCTAACCAATCCTTTTCATATGTACTTGAAATTGACCTTGGCCAGTTAAAACCTGAGTATTATTCCTATTAAATGCAAAATGGGTTTCAACCAACCTTAATATTGGGTACAAATTGATGCGTCAATCTTCCAGTGTTAACCTGATCCCACTCAGCCTGCTATTTGGTGGCAGTCCGCTCCCTCAGAGCACTTTTAATTGTTTTCATGGGAAGCCTTGACTCCCCAGGTATCACTATATCATATCTACTTAAATGGTTACCAACTAGGTGTGCTCTAAGATCCAGGGCTTAATAAATTAAATCCCCAATCGGAGGAATCCCAGCCAAAACTGAGGCCACTGCAGTAGAAGTGGTGACATAAGCCCCCACAATGGTTCTGGTAACCGTCCCTCTCACCGATTGGAGTTCAAAGCGATTCCTCGCTTGTGATTGTTTTCCTGCAAAACAATTCGAATCAATAACTTAATAATTGGCAAAACGGTCCCAAAAATATAGTTTGCAAAGAGTTCGCCGGGGTCTCATAAACTCTGCTCAAAGTTCTTTTAAGCATTTGAAATAATGTTTTCGCTTTATCACATATGCATGATATATGTGCCCCATATGTAAGTTTAGTCTTAGTCAAATTGCTAATCCTATTATTGCCAATCTTAATTATTTGGTTTCTAGTTATGTTCCTACCAAAAATCAATTATGTCAACTTGTCTGGTGAAATTTCAAGTCTTCCAAGGTTTGCCCATTAATTGACCAGCTCCAGAGCTTCATTGATTTTAAATTCCAATGCAGGTCAACTATTACCTTCAATGATAACTGCTAAATCATCCGTGTAAGAGATGATTTTAAATTATGATTATTCATCGAACTTGTTTAACAGCGTTTAACAGCCACCACCATATTCCATATCATCGGTCCCAATTTAGACGCCTGCGAGCATCCTCTTTGAAGTTTCTTCCTAACCGCATCCAGATCAACATCCAGTCTAACTTCTCTATCTGCAAAATAAGAGTTGATTATGTTAAACAAATATCTAGGAGGATTCTTAAACTTAAGAGCATGCACTACTGCTGGCCACCATGCGTTATTAAAGGCCCCGTATATCTAAAAATATGCTTGATGTGTACCTGAATTGACTCTGACTAATAAAATTACTGAAATTCCTTACAGCTTGTCTAGTTCCTATCCCCTTGACAAAACCGTACCGACTTCGGTGATGGAATTCTTCTTCCCCTGTCGGCATGAACAAATGCAAACGAACAAAATGTTCTAATGATTTCTCTAAAATCGGCAACAATGTGATCGGTATCAGAGCTTCCAAGCTATCTGGACTTTTTCTTAGCTTAGGAATCATCACTAGGACTCCTTCTTTCCACCTCCTCGGAAAACATGAGAAAATATGAGGCAATCGTTAAAAATTCGACAAACATATTCAATAAAACAAAAATAATCAATCAACTGCTACCGTTCTTAGAACAATTCTCGGAATCCCATCAGGGCCCGGAGCTTTTTTGATATTAATCTTTAAGAGGTAATCCTCCACATCTTCCTTGGTCACAAGAAGTATTTCCGTTCCAGGCAGTTCATAATCACCCAATGTCATCTTGTGCAATGTCTGCTCCGGCATATCGTCCACCAAAATATCATCAATGACAAACTCTTTAATAATAGCTTCCGCCATCTGATCGAAATCCATGGTCCCATTATCGTTCAAGACAATCCTAAGATTATTTATTATGTTGCTAGTACCTTTCAGCTTTTCAGGTGCAATCTTGTATGAAATAGTCTACGGGTCTTCTCGCAGCTGATTATTAACAAAAACATTCCATGAGTTCATCTCGGCTTTTCTGATTTCATTCCTCAGCTTAGCTGCCGTATTAAGATAAATATTTCTTAACCTTGCACACAGCATCTCATCCGCAACCCCCTGATAAACCTTTCTCTGCTTCAATCCTTCTCGCCTGATGTTATCTAATCGGACATTCCACCAGACTGGTTTCGTTGGAAAAATTTCTCTTTTAGGCTCGGTTTCTTCAGTAATTTCTCTTAATAGCTGCTTCAGCTCAAAAACTCTTTTGCCAATATAGGCCGTCATTGGTTCCCACAAAATTCTCTCCAAATTTGCCAAACCTCTAAGAATCATATTCAGGGCTTTTTCCACATTAATCTTATTCAAGGAGCTTCTCAAAATATTTGCGAAGTTTCATAATTAAGTTTCTAGTGATATTTAATCAATCGGCGATCGCTCAAGTTGTCTTCTAGAATATGTCAGTTTGCAATCTTATTAATAGTTTTCTGATTACCAAGAGTTACATCGATGTTACTCTCTCCCAAAGGACTACTGAATGTGGTCAAAGCCTTAGTAACATTATGAATCTGTAAATGTTCCAATGAGAAAAACTCTGCAAGTGTCTCTCCCCGCTCATTAACCTCTCGAGAATACCATGTGGGATGGTGAACATTAGTGTCAATAGCCCAGATAATAGGACC
Source organism: Cosmopolites sordidus (assembly GCA_031761425.1). NCBI lineage: Eukaryota > Metazoa > Arthropoda > Insecta > Coleoptera > Curculionidae > Cosmopolites > Cosmopolites sordidus. Next base: position 149,234 of record JARFXV010001874.1, on the reverse strand, counting down.
ATTTCGGTATATAAAATTTAAATCTGTGAGAATAACTAATTGTTCCTGCAATCGGAAGTCTCTAGCCGGAGACCAACAAGCACTGCTTGATGGGATTAGAAGGGACATATACACATTGAGCTTCTTCCATGCAACCAAGCCATACTGTTCAGAATTAGATCGACTGAAGGTAACAATTGAACAAAAACGGCCAGAATTAGCAAACAGAAAATGCGTCGTATTTCATCATGACAACAAACAAACACAAGTTTCAATAAAGACCTAGCAAAAATTGTTGAGCTTGAATTGGGATGCCTTGCCCCATCCACCTTACTCACTGGACGTCGCAGTGGCTCCTTCTATATTCCTGTTTAAATGGTTTTTAAAACGGAAGAAGGGGTAAAAGACAAACTGTTGACATTTGTTGGCAATAAAGATGCTAATTTTTGGCAAAAAGGCATTATGAACCTACCATTACGTTGGCAGAAAAATGAAAATATTACGATAATTACCTAACAGGCATAATAAATATTTACATAAACTATTTGCGTTACCGTTTCTCTTAAAAAATCCCTACTAACTTTCTGGGCGACCCGATACATCTCTTGTTGGGAGTTTTCCAAATACTTGGAGGCTTATATGGACACAGTTTCATACCTCATACCGTTTAACTACTCGAAGATCGGACTCGGAGAACTGATACCTTCCTGTTCACCACTATTGGAGCAAGCGTTGAGATTTTAGGTGATTTACTGACAATGTTTTTCAGTTGCAATTGTTTTATTTAGATTTAGAAAGCTCTACTGTATAAAGTGGGTTGCAGATAAGTAAACTGACACAATTATTTTCTCGTGTTGAATTTTTAGCTCTGGAAATTATCGAAGAGGTTCATCGTGATCCAGTTATATGCAGGTCGCAGGTGATTATCGTACTTGATCAATTTTGCATCGCACCCTATTATTCGATTAAGACAAGGACAGTTTTTGATGCGCAAAACATTTTTAAACAGTTGAAATAGATAACAATCTGACGATACAAAATCACGTATATGTATGCCAAAAAGGTTTAAATTGCTTGGAAGGATAGTCAATGTAGTGATGTTTGTACAGTTTGTCATTAGCATATTGAAAATTTAAACTTTTGATTAAAAGTTATTAATAGAAAAATATTCAATAATACTAAAATATAACTAACTTAAAATATTGCTTTCAAAATTATATATAATAAAATGCGTGTATTTTTAAATCAGAAAAGCTATATTTAAGTGTTTTAAATTAGTTCGAATAGTCGCTAGAATATTGCATATTTCTTACAAATATAATGGACTATAGGTCCTGTGGCGCAACGGATAACGCGTCTGACTACGGATCAGAAGATTCCAGGTTCGAATCCTGGCAGGATCGACATAATTTAATTTTTTTCGTCCTTGTCCTTATTATTATCCCGTGTCCTTATTATTGAGTGTCAAATTATTAAAAATGCCCACAAGACAGAGTCAACTGATTTTATAACTCGAATTAAAACACAGTTCAAAATTTTGGAAATGTTTTATATGAAGATTATACTTTTTTACATACCGCTCAAATTTACACTGGATTTTTGAAAAATCATATGTACAAAAAAATCGAGAATAATGCATCGTTTTTAATAACAAAAAATTATATTAATTTGTTATAATAAAAATTCTGCTCTAAAAATAAACAAAATCTGTGATTGGCAAATACCTAAATAACATAATAAGAGATATCAGAAATCGTATTATGAAGGGCAACAAAGTTGCTTACTCCCCGCATTCTGCCCTACGATCAAAACTTATACAAAGAGACACAAAAATTAGAATCTATAAAACATTCATTCGGCTACCAGTTGCTTATGGCTGCGAGACGTGAACCCTCACAATAAAAACAGAAGAAATGCTTCAAATATTTGAAAGAAGAGTACACAAAATAATTTTTGGTGTTGTAAATTATAATGAAATTTGTAGGTATCAGGTATAACTTCGAACTCAAGCAGTTATACAAATATCTGAAAATTGTACACTATGGTTCAACGACTCAGTTGGGCGGTACATGTCAGAAAACCAAATACCAAGGAACATTATGGTGAGGCGAATAGGGGATAACAGAAAAAGAGGTAAACTAAAGACAAAATGGCAGGACAATGTAAGAAGCGATGCTAAAGAACTACTGCATATAAAAAATTAACAAGGGGCTGCAGGAGATCGATCCGATTGGAGGCCATGGTTGAAGGAGGTCAAAGCTCACTGACGAGCTGTAGCACCACAGGAAGAAGAAGAAGAATGTAGAAGAAATTAGTAACCATGAATTAGTTTAGTGAAACGGTGCACAACATGCGTTCATTGTTATGGCTTACTACAAAAACAATGATTGTATGGTAACAGCTCAAAGGTTCTTTCATCACCAATTCAACATTAACCATAATGATCAGTTACCGTCTGGGTGTGCTATCAAAACATGTGTTAACAAATTTGAAGAAACAGGTTCGGAACAAAAGCGAAACCTTCAGGTAGATAATGAAATAGAGAGAAAGCAATGCCAAGAGAGCCAAAGCCTTTATTCAAAATTGTACTTAACATGCTGCTCGTCGTATGCAGTTTCATTGGACAATTTCGGCAGGAGGTTTAAGATGCATTTTACATAAAAATTAGAAGTTTCACCGACACCAAATCCAGGTAGTACCCGTATTAAGAAATCAAGCTCACATTAATAACATACATTTGTATAGTGAACTATCAGGTATTTTAGATGAAAATTATAACTGTCACCATATATTTTTTAGCGCCATATAGGTTTATAGCGTTCTACGTCGCCTTCCGATTCATAATATCCGTGCTTCTCTATCCTTCCATAGATCTCTTGGCAATTTCCTTTCTTTCATTTCTTCGTTGATTCCGCCTCTCTAGCTTCTCTTCAGCCTTCCCCTTCTCTTTTCCCTTGGGATGTCCCTGTCGGCATTTGTTTTGATAGTTTATCTTCCGACAATCTTTGTACATCTTAATTGTTTGATTTTAGTGTCCTCCACTATTGAATATTTGAAACACATAATTTCTCGAATTCTTCCATTTCTTACTCTGTTCCTTCCAGATTTTTCCACTGACCGTCTTCAGAAACCCATTTCAGATATTAAAACCATACAATTTGTTTACGCTTGTTGCAGCACATTTTCACCTTTCGGATTTTGTCAATAAACATAACTTTCCATATTGTTCAATAACACAATAATCCTCGTCAACTGGTCGAGAAACTTTGAGATAGTTCAAAGATCACAGTGCGGTGTGCAAAATTATCTTTTGGCGTTATTGGGCTTTATTTTTTAGAGGATGCCAATAAAAATTTAACTACTGTTACAAAAGCCCAGTATGTTCGCATAGTTTTTGACACAACAGTTAATCAGGTCTTCTCTTGTTAATGATGACACATGGTTTCAGTAAGATGGAGCGATTGCTCACACTGCCAGAATATGGATAAAAGCCGTTAAACAGTTTCCTAATAATATCTCCAAATACAAGGACATTCCCTGACCTTGATTTAAGGAACAAGGTCTACTGACCTCTTACAAAATGGCGCGGACCTTAAACTCAAAACTCAACAAGAGTAATGTCTAGTTGTGGTTGAAAAACTGTCACACCCTGCGTCTCTCTCCGCGTCTCTGTCACACTCTGTACATATATTTATTAATAGTAATATAATATTTTTATTATTTTTATTATTCCAGGCATTTCTCATCAGATAACGCTCATATTTACTTCCCAAAATGCTAATGCAATTAACATTTTTTTATATTTTGATTTTGTTCTGGGCAACATCTCTGGTAAATCTTTCCATAAGTACCTAGGTAGGTCTTTTACATTTTTCTTCAATACATTGTTCCATTGAAAAGTGTGGTTTTCCAACATATCCATATGATATATTAGTCAGTAATATATCGAAAATATTCACATCATATTCTAATTTTAACATAACGAAAAATAAGCATTAATAGTGAACCTGATATATTTCTGAGAAAAATAACAGGACTTTTTAAATAAAAAAAAAAAACATTTCTCCAAAATTATTTATTTTTATTAAAAATTCATCGCTTCCGCATCAATATACCACTAAACACGTTCAACCAATGCTAGTATCGACTGTGGTTTTTCGGAATCGCCTCAATTATCCTCGTCTCGGCTACTTGGACTTGTGTAACATTGTCATAAAAGGTTGCCTTCATAGCCAGTTTGAGTTTAGGGTATAGGAAATAGTCACACTGAGATAAATCAGGCGATTACGGAGGATGCTGAAGCAAATATTCAAGAACTGCGACGATCCTGTGAGACCGGCGTTCGATATTCGATTCTCACTCGAACGATTTTCCTCCACAAACGCTTTATTACACCCAGATAATATTTACTAGTGATATTTTGACCCTATGGAATGAATTTCCGAAGTATAATACCCTTAGAGTCATGTAGAGTAAAATTAGAATTTAGAGAATAGTAAAAACAAATCAACAATTACTTATCTCGTGACTTTTGGAATTTTTTTTTTTTCAATTTCTGAACAGTTCTATATAACACTTTGGCCCTTTCTGTGAGGATCGTACTTGACAACACCAAGTCAGTTACATTGATTAGAGGAAGTCAGTTACATCGATCATCAGTTACAATCGATTCCAGGAATGTGCAGTTCCGTCTGGCTGTTTTAATAAAGTCCTTGCAATGTTCAACGCGAGCAATTTCTTGGTGCTTATTTAAGGTGTGAGGAACAAATCGAGCGCAAACTTTCCGTTTGTTTCAATCCTTTTCGTGAATCATGTCTTTCGTCTTATTTAATTCCAGTATGTTCCTCGCATAGTCGAATTCGCATTCTAGGCGATCATTTCACGCACTTTTTTCCATCAACTCATCGCGATTTTTGTTATTTGGCCGGTCTGGTCATGCTTTGGATCTCTTCCAAAGCATCACGACCGTTCTGGAATCGCTTATAACGCCACTCGAACACATGTATATGGGGTAAGCAATCATCAATATAAACTGGTTTAACCATTCAAATGTTTCTGTAAAAGTTTTACCGAGGTTTAAACCATCCATCCATGTTTTTGTGACCAGGTGACAAAAGGTACTGTCACTTTAAGCGCTATAACTTGACAATCCGTTGATCGATTCTAATGATGGCGGTATCGTTTTATAGAGAACATATAAGCTTTCAGAGTATAAAAGGTGATCTTTTAAGTGTGTCCGAACTTCCAATATGGGTCGCTGTCAAACGAACTGTGAGTTTGCGCGCAAATCTGTAAATCTGTGTCTCAATAGTCTGGAAAATCATCATAGAACGTTTAACATAGGAGCACGCCTGCAAAATATCGAAATATATTATCAAAATTATTTACTTTGTTATTCAATTATGTAGATTATTTAATTCCGAATTTGAATGGTATTAATCTGGTTGGAGATGTGGTTCCAATAGTATGGCTCCACATATCATACAGCCAACGCAAGAATCGGTTTATTGAGGGAATAATCAGAGAAAATTACTTCGCGGAACGAACTGTTAAATGGCCACCAAGGTCATATGATTTAATGCTTTAAATTATTTTCTTTGGGGTTATGTTAACTCTTTGATCTATGCCGATAAAACAGCAATTATTGCAGCCAACATAACTGAGACAGTTGAGGACATAAGACCACAATTGCTTGAAAAAGTAATCGGAAATTGGATTGATAGAATGCGCTTTGTCAGAGAGTCAATTGTTTTCAAACATTAATGCCACTGAATATTATTTCACATAAAATAAATAGTTTCAAGGCATCTAATTTGGTTGTTGTTTTATTTGACTTTAAAATTCAGATGCCCAAAAAATCACCCTATGTATTGTTTCAATAGATAGCGCTAGTAGCGTTCTTTAAATTTAAAAAGTTCCGTTATTTTTTCGCCATACTGTATACAATCAACTGCAACCTTATGTGATAATTAAATTAGTTGGGGCATTGTTATCAAGAAATTAAAAGTAAAAAGGTAGGTAAAACTAGCGTAATCATACCAGAATAAGGGCAAACAATAGCAATAATATAAAAATGATTTTGTAAATTTATAAAATCGCATAAATTTGAAATAAAACAAACCGGCATTTCCCACAGCAAAGGAACCTCTGACCTACCCAACCTGCACCCACACGGGCCAAATTCGACAACCGCAACCGACTTATATTCCGACTACAGTCGAATTGCAGCAACCCAGCAAAGTACCTCTATTTGTTACACGCTAACGGTAACAATTAAACTAACAAATAAGCGATACAGTCGGGACCTCACGAAGAGAAAATAATGACTTATCAATTTACGATTTTCACGCAGCGCGGCCCTGTTAGACGGCGCGGGTACGCTCAAAAGCGATTGATTGGGTTTTTAATGACGACGAATGGTCCGGTCACTGTCTGCTAGATAGAACGAGGAGCCGATAAATGTATACATTTCGGATTTTAGTGCTTCTTCGAATGACGACTGAAAATTAGCAGGCTTTTTTTGGCACGTCTCTATAAAATATGGCAAATTGAAAGATGCTGTGTGGATGAATCTTTGACCTTTGTATATAATTTCTGAGTTTCGATAGATGGTTCGGTGTACATTTATCTTCCTTTATGAGTGTTCATCCTACTTAAATGGTACACTCAAATAAAATGTGAAATATTTTTTGTGAAATATATATTTTAAAATATTAATCATAATTTTTACTCTTTCATTGAGTTATTTAACTCAAAGGTTCAGTAGTTGCCACATGGTTTAAAAATGATATTTGTCAAAAGTCCGCGTCTTGGTGTTGACATGTTAGTCGCCATTCTGTAAAAATATTTAATTACATTCTATTTATGTGTGACTTTATCTCACAAATGAGGTAACCCCAAACAACACTAAAGAAATTAGTCCAACGGTGTCAAATTACCTTTTTTTTTACTTTGCCATCTGAATACTTGCTTAAAATTACTGGTAAAGATAGTAGGAATATAATGAGGTACTTCAAGTAGGTACTGTCAAGTATTTTTAAATGATACATAGTATTGAAAAAAATAAAAAAAGCAAGCTGAAAAGAATAATTAAGGACCAAAAAAATTTTAGTACAGTCAATGATCCAGGGATTTAAATTACAAATACAACTGAATGTGTTGGACTAACATTTGATCAACCCTAAAACAGAGACAAATTATTTTAAATTTAACTGAGGTAGCCGATGCTTGTATATCAAAATCACCACTTTTCAAACGTTTAAACCATCGTTCACATTTTTTTTGGGTTTAGAGCATGTTCACCATAAGCCTCAAATAACAATTGATAACAGCCGTTTTCTTCAAATGAAAGATGTTATTAAACGGTCCCGTAAAACGACTTTTTCTGGTACATAATTCGACATATTCAAAGCTATGCAAGACTATGTTTTTTGCATAGTAACATTAATAATGAACTGGCTTTTGATAGCGTATGTTTACCCTCCAAAATGCCATAGACGTCATTGGTTTATATCGACAAATGTATTAGTAACGCCAATCGACAGTATTAACCTAAACACCTATTACAATTTAAAAAATAGTGGAAATTTTAGATATTTTAGTTTTTTATTTGCAAAACTATAAGAAAAAATCCTAAAAAAATCTAAATATACAGACATTTATGCTTTCCATAATAAATGGTTTTGAAAACAATCAAAAAACATATTATTTTAAGGTGATGTGTATATGATGTGTAATGTATCATTAGAACTAAATATAACTTAACTATAAAACTTGTACTCAAAATAACTAATAGTAAAGACATTAATGCACCCCACTTCAACATCGTTCAAATTATGAGGGTAAAGCAAAAAGTCAAGTTAACTTTCAATTTAATGTTTTTCTTGATCAAAAATTGATACATTTTGCAGTTTTCTTTTAGCTACATCCAATTATTTTACAACTTTTTTATGCCTTCCAAAATTTACAACTTGTCGAACTCTGCAAAATATCATAATCCTGTATTTCAGGGGTGATTTTTTAATTTGATGTAAATGTTTTTCCAGCTAACCATTTCTTCATGTATGGTAAGAGAAGGAAGTCAGAAAGTACCAATGTCATAAAATGGATGCGGTCTCAATTCATTGCGCAAGTTGATCAGTTTCACTCTTGTAACGGTAAATGAATAGACAGTGCAGTGTCTTTGACAAACAGCACTCTATTCTTAAATCTGCGATCGATCAACAATATGTCATGGAATTTTTTATTCAGTTCGTTAGGAGTGATCTCTACGGGTCGTCAAAATGCAGAAAGTCACTCATGCTGATTCGACCACATCCAAACTCAATATAGCACATACAAACCATGAAATGTAAAGGACAAGGGTCCCCATGCTTTTTCAACTTTTCTTTGGTTTGCACGATGGGTTTTCCAAATATAGTGTTTAAAGTTATATCGACTTAAAATATATAGAACGTTAATGGAAAGGAAGCTACTTTTTTCAAACTCTATCCAGAAAAGACATATGCTAATGAATAAAAATGATCGTTTGGCGCCATATTTCTTTGTATGCTGTATATAGTAGAAGCTCAACTGTGATGAATTCTTATAATTTTTTCTTTGTTTATCTGGTAATATGCGAAGTATTGTTGTCTTGATGTAAAAAACGAGTTTTTTTTGGTCAAACTGTCGGTCAAACTGTCCTGATATTGTCGGTTCAAACCCACATAAATTCAGAAAAATTGTGAACAACAGAGGTTCATGTCAATAGTTCGTATGTTGTTCGCTGTTTCGGCTAGCCATGAAGTTTGATTTGTCATAGAAAGTCATAATTCAGTAGTTGCTCTACCGTAGATTTTGAAGTAGCATTCAACAAGAATCAATACTACGCAAAGCTTGAATTTCCATTAAACCATGAAATATTTCTCGACAACATCTATTAAGGGAATCAAAAAATCATAAGATGGAACATCTCCTGGTGATATTAGCATGGATAGCGAAACACGTGTCGAGAGCTTTAGAAAAAGTGATTTGGTGTGTAATAATAAATCTCTTCGAGTTTAGCAACTACTAACGTCATCAAGAAGGTGAAGATATTGTACCATTCATTAGTGACAGTATAAACTGTTGAATTCAGCAGATAATCCGTAGGTGTTGTTAATTGTTAGGTTTAACGGTTTCATGTAAGGCTTCAGAACTCAAAGCAATAGGTTGACACAGACCTGACGACTGATTTATAAAGTTGATTTCTCGTTCCACCAATTTCTAAAACCAATTTATCGCTAAACGTATTTGAGATTTCTTTCTTACGCTCCAATTCACATATCTGCTTTAATAGTTTTGTTGCCTTGAATAGTCTAGTAATGGTGCAAAAGCACTGTAATGTAACTTTTTAGCAGTTCGCCGGAGGCAGTTGGTTCGTAGGTCACGGATTACACAGGCACGTCAATTAGGGCGCCACGCAGTTCTTCCGAATCACAAAAAATAAAAATAAACCCTTAAACTGGAAAAAGGTTTATCTCTACCAAAAAGACCAACAAGAGTAACTCTTATAAATATTTAATAAACACAAGCACAAATTCATAGACTAATATGCAAGAATAAACAATTATAACACAAAAAATAATCTAACTGTAATGTTTACAACTACCCTACTTAACTAGGTATCATAAAGAGAAAGGCTAACATTAAACAAACATTCTTATAGTAAAGTAGTATAAAAAGGCTCTTATCTAGTGTGCTTGAAAAATTCTCTAGCGTTATTAATAATAATATCTGGTCTTATCATTGGTGGTGCTGTGGATAGTCCAGTTACTAAGTTCGGGGTGCAGAAGTTTTGGAGTCCAAAACGTTTGGATCCTAAAATGTCTGGAGCCTACAAACTACAGATATTTAGATCGGGGTCTAAAATATCCATAGTTTAGAATGCCCATAGACCAAGAAGCCTATAGTCTAAAATGACGGGTCCTAAAACCGTTTACAAAAATACAAAAAAATAAGCCTGTATATGGCTTGATCAGCTAATAAACATACATCAAATGCAGGGATTACTCAAGCAGGACTATCAGCGGCGTCGACTACTAGATCGCTATCTGTCTTGTTGGCGTGGAGACAAGCGTTCAGCACGAACCGAGATTTTCGTCTATTTCGGCGTCCATCCCGGAGCATCCAAGTGCGCTTTGAAGTAAGATATGCGCAAAACAATACTACCTGTAGCGGCCGATAATTTTTAAACACTACAGCACTCCAACTTCAAAATGATTAATCATTTTTCTACAATTAACACTAAATTTATTTAGTATCGATTAGGCAATTCAAGAGCTACAAAATCACAAATAAAATGACGAACTTCAAGGACAAGTCATACTAAAAAAAACAAATGTTTATATCGATAGGTAAAGCCAGCTAATTTAGAAATTCACCTCACTTTTTTTTGATATCATTCGTGAAGGAATCCAATAGAAAAATCTTTGATAGCATATAACTTTAGAAGAAAATTCGCTTACAAATAACGGTGTAATTACTGCCATCGAACATGATATAAATGAATAATATATTATTAATATAGAACTCTGAAGCTGGTAGCAGTAATTATAATGCCACAACTTAAAGAACAATGCAGGCTGAAGAAGGAGCTTATTCATGTCCGATGGGTAGTATTTAATTTTACTACGCAAAATAAAAAATCGCCGTTGCAGTACCGGAATAAGATATAGCAATATATTTAATGTAGGTATTAAAAATTAAAATAATTCTTTCATTAAGAAAGAAATTATACAGAAAATTATGTAACTTGAACATATTGGGTTATTAAAAAAATCTAAAACTATTGAAAAAAAATTATATGATGTTGAAAACAAATAGCCTAAGAATTTTGATTGAAGAAAGTGTTTGGTATGCCATAAGGAAATAGTAAAGTATTATTAGGATTGTTAACAAAATGTTAATAAAAAAATTATGCTTTCAAATACCGAATCCTATTTGGTAGTCATTTTTCATGATATTCTTCAAAAACGGCAATAAATGGAAATTGAACTTATTTATTCAATGAAGCCCTTAAGATATAAGAGAACAATGGTAATATTAAAAGACCCTCTGAATATTAGTTTTGATAGTTGATTCAAAACAGAAACAACACGAAAACTTGAATATATTCCTAAAGGACTAATTCGAACGAATAAAGTGGATAGTCCAGGGTTACAAAACATATTTCAAGTAAAACACTGACAAATAGCATTATTGTTGTGGAAGTATCCCTTGTCATGCAGGATCCAGGTTTCCTGTTCCCAATAGTTCAACCGTGCGTGTAACTCCAGTTTAATGCCAAATATGTCTCAAGGTGCCAAAATTATCTTCTCAGGTGATATTCTATTTATTTGAAATAGTACAATATGGAACCAAAAATACTGCAGATCAAATGACCTTGAAAAACAATAAATCATTCGGTTACTTGTAACGGACCTTTTTCCTTAACTATTCGAATGTTCGAAAATCGGTCTGTAATGGCCCTACGAATGTAGTCTGATAAGTTTCCAGCTTCAACATACAGATGGCATTACTTGTCAATAATATAACTGCCCATGCGTTCAAAAATAACCTTGAAAATTTCAGCCATATTGGATGCTCAGTTGTTTAACAGTCATTTATGTCAGGCAATGTTAGTGCTTCTGTAAAGAGAGAAAAAATCGAATATCGAGCCGTCATTAAATTCTTGTAATTGAAAGGCAATACGCCTACGCTAATTAAAGCTGAGATTGGTGCTGTTTACGCGGACTCCGTACCATCATTTGCAACCATGAAATTTTGTGCAGCTGAATTTAAACGTGATCGTACCAGCTTGGTTGACTATGCACATTCAGGATGGCCAAAAACTGCAACCAATGGTGCTAGGCGACAGTCAAATTAAGATTAGAGAGGTAGTAGAGGCTGTGGGCATCTCGAAAGAACGTGTTTATCATATATTGACTGAAAATTTAGGAAAAAATTAATCGTTCATTGGGTGCCACGATTGCTCCCTCAGGACAACAAAACCATTCGAATGAATATTTTCGAAGTTATGTTGAAGCAGTTTAAATGAGAAAAGTCGAAGTTTTGGAGTTGATTAATAAACGTAGATGATATCGCATATATACCACTACATTTATGAAACCAAGGCATAGGCGAAACTGGACTGCGAAAGGTGGATTGACTCCGAAAAAGGTGAAGACTGTTCCATCGGCCGGGAATGTATGGGGACAGTTTTTTGGGATAGTCATGGAGTTGTGTTAATTGACTGTAATGCAAAAGATATGAATTCTTTGCCAGAGTAATATCTTTAATGTCTCTAATATTCAATAGGCGGTTACTCAGTATAAGTTCCTTGATTTTGGTAATGTATTCTTCATTACCTGACAAGGGCGGTCTTTCTGAATCACGTTCAGCTTCCGCTGCTTTTCATCCATTACTAAAGTCCTTGAACAACTTGTAAACATTTATTTTTGTGTTAGCTTAATCGCAATAATACATTTTTAGTGTATCAGCACAAGACATTTCATTTTTTAGCTATTTGGACAAAATGTAATGCTTAAGTTTTTGCTTGATAGACGTATTCATTTTAAAAAATCGCGGACATTTTTTTTTAAACAATTAGAAAAGACGGTATAAACAAGCTGACTTAACAATTGAAATAATATGAAACTTCCATCAGATGTCAAGGAGAGTTATGCGAAATTGGTTGTATCGATACTTAAAGCCGGCGAAAAAACACTATTTAGTCTACTATTTACGAAAAAACACTATTTACACTATAAAGTCACTATTTCATTTTGATAATTGTAATATTACAATGTTAGTTACATATATACCGTGCCGTCCAATTTAATTTAATTTCACTAACTTTCATTATATAAAACATGTGCGACTACAAAAAAGTGCAACTCATACTAGAATATGTCCAAAACAGATTAATAAATTCACATAATCATTTTTGGAAATGAAGTAATCGAAAAAATATATAAACCTAATATGATATTTAAATAATAAATATTTAAATAACTAATACCGTTATAATTTTTTGAACGATGATATTTAAAACATGTATGAACACAGAGACCTTTTAATAAAAACTGGACAAAATATTTGGTTTTTGTTTTTTACATTGACTGCATCTTCACATGGCACTTTTGTCTTTTGCAATGAGCAGATTTGGCGCGTATAATGAAACACCCCTAGCGACACGCTATATTTCTATATTCAATTTATCATTTTTCGCATTATCTATATTCAATTTATAAATAAGAGACAATAAAAGCTAAATGCTTTGATATCTTTATTTTTTGTATATCTGCTATATATGTATTCCAGTTATATATATATATATATATATATATATATATATATATATATATATATATATATATATATATATATATGTCTGGATATAATATCATAAAACTGATGAGGTGGGGATAATTGAAATAATGATATCACCGAAGAAATAAAAACAAGGATACAAACAGCTCGCAACACGTTTGACAAAAAAAATCTAGAAAATGAATTGAAATCCGCATGATTGGCTGCTACATATACCTCGATTCTAATTAATACATGATTAAAATATTCGAAATTTTTAAACTGTGGCTATTTAAAAGAATACTACTTTGGCAGAGATAGGCCTACGTATAATATCCACCAAAAATTGTTTATTGTGATAAATACCGGAGGGGCGGCGCCCCAACACCCTCCCTCACGAGCCCCCACTGGTGTTAAGTATACTAGACGTTGGTACTCAACCTGTTATCAGACCACGTTTGACTTTTTATTACAGGGGTATGACTTTTGTTGATAAATTAAAAATATCCTTTCATAGATCAATAGCCCTTCCTCTTTCAAAGTTATTCCAGGTAAATTGCACGTACCAGTACTCAAATGCATTTTAACATTATGTAAACTCAACACTAAATAGTTAATAACCCAAAAAAATAATATAAAACCACCTTGAGCAATTTCTTATAAGACACCATAACCACTACATGTTTATTAGCTAAACTTTAATCGTTTACTCCTCGATCTAGTATATATGCTCTATCACAAAAATATTTTAACAAAAACATACAATTCTATATATATATATATATATATATATATATATATATATATATATATATATATATATATATATATATATATATATATATATATGTATATATATGTATATATATATATATATATATATATATATATATATATATATATATATAATATTTGGATATAAAGAATTTTTGTGAGCAAATATTTTCGTATCTAGAAAACAAAATATGTCCGTTCCTGCATGTATGTATATGCCGTCAGCAGGAGAATAGGTCCTCGGGTAACAATGGAAGCCGTGCGAGAACTCCCACGCGGTCCGCTGACCACTGACCCCTAGGGATCGCGTCTTCCTGACCCGAGCGCGAGACCCGGCCGCCCGGACGTCCTGCGTCTTCCTGCTGTGAGAAACGCCTGCCATCCGCTTTTTTATGACCTGATGGGGCCGTCTCATTCCAGCGAAATACACGCTAACTTTTTGATCGGACGCCTACTGTGCTGAATCCAATATCCCTTTCACAGGCAGTTTCTTATAGATATACCGCACATTATATGTAAGTGTATATATACCAGTATCATTTACAAAGTACTCAAAATGGAATGAGGTAATCTAATAGGTACCTATTGTTCCAAAATAACAAATAAACTTTTACTGGAACTTTTATATGAACTTATGGCATTCAACTTTGGGGATGCACCAAAAAATCCAATGTAAAAGTACTTTTCGTTCGTTAGACGTTCGAAAATAAAGCACTTATCAGTATTGTCTATGCCCCTCGTACATCCAAAATGAAGACATCAATCATGACCTGAAAGTGCTTATGATCGAAGATGAGATCAAGGGGTTTGCAAGCATGCACTAGAAGAGGCTGGAAAGCCATGAAAATGTCGAAGTGATCTCGTTACTCGGCAACAACGGACTTACTTATTCGGCGGCTGAAGCGACTGAACCCATTGGAATTAGTGTAGTAGCAATGAAGAGTGCCTGCAATTTATTATGTGCGTGTGTCAATCACATGAAAAGAGTGATTAGTGACTGTGGAGCACGTCGCTGGACATGTATCTACCACACAGACTAAGATAAAGATAAGTTTTTAGTTTAGATAATAGAAAAATATGTTTAGTTCGATTTAATCTAGTCACAATTTGTAATTTCTATATGAAAGAATCAGATAATAAAAAGAAAAGTTATAAGAATAGACTGCAGGTCCCTCCAAATATATTTGCAAACAATGTCCATCAATCTGAAAAGACTATACAAAACAGGATAGAGTATAGTGCAAAAGGACATCTCAAAGACTTCTAAGTATGTATTTAAATTTTATTACAACAATGTTTACATATTAAATATTGGGTTGTCCGAAAAGTTCATAGGGATTTTTTTAACAGAATAATTTTTTTAACAGAGAAACACATATAATGTATGTAAATATGTATTTAGACTATTATGTAATTATATAATTGCGTATAATAATCTATTATGTATAATAATTGTGTGTGGATGTTCAGCTATTATGATCTTTATTTCCTCGACATTAGTAACTGAAGGACGGCCACAGCGGTCTTGTAAGTCAAAATATCCACCCCTGCACCGACGAAACCAGTTTTGCACCGTGGCCTCCTCAACAGAACTATCTTCACAAACAGCACAAATCTTGTATTTTGTTTGGGCGTCGTTCTTGCCCTTTTTTAAATAAAAAAAAATAATATAACCTAAATCCGAGTTATTGACCGACATTTAAATTTGATTCAATTTGACTAACTAAAGACAAATCAATGCGAATCTGAATGTAAACATTGTAAATATCACATAAATTAGTAACATGTAAATAAACATTACTAACACAACACAGATTTGAATTTACAAAATTTAAAAGAGCAACTAATAGAAGATCCTTACGAAATTTCCAGATAATCTGAAACCTTATCTTGTAACATACGTTAATGAGAATGCTCGTACTAAATTACTATTAATTAATTATTTAGTAACACAGTTTATTGTTTACTACAAAATTATATATAACAAATAATTTGAATAATTTAATTAATTGACATAACCCAATAAATTTGCAATTTTTTATCTACCAACTCAAAAAACACCTTTTAACAATTTCTTTCCAAAATCACTGAACAAAAATAGATTAAAAAATTTACATAATTGCAAATAGTATTTTAAAGGGAACGAAATAAATTCAGATAAATTCCAATAATAAGCTGTTGGAAGTCTCCTAATAAATTTTTGTTTATGTGCATTCCAAGTCCCAGCTGGGTGCGAAAGCTTGTAGACAACCACAAATAGAATGTAAGTCAATGCCGAAACATTTTAGTTAAATCAGTATAAGAGAATTTGTGTAATAATTCAGTTTATAGAAACAAGTAAAAAAATGTATTATTTATTAACAAAAAAAACAAATACCAAGTATAATTTTTCGAATAAACATCACTAATTTAGATCAATTTATTCCAACTTTTGGCACCAAATGTCTATACAAGAGAAGCTAGAATATTTAGAATTTTAAAATAATCAACGCCGTAATTTAAAAACTACTTTTCAAATTTGCCAAGTAGATCTATCCAATGAGGAAGAGCATTTTTTGGGTAAATATAAAATATAATGTCATCTTCGTTTAAGTTTGAGTGAGATTTTCTTCTGTCGTTACTCGATTTCCTAATCGTCGAATAATTATGGTGGTCGTTCTTCACCCCAGAGGCCGAAATTCCCATCTGTACCAAAGCTTTTTACCCATTTAATGTTTTATAAATTTTCCTTCCAGAATGGCACAAACAGGATTTCTTCAAAAGTAATACAAATAATTTAATTCGTTTCGGTAGCACTTTTTATAAATTGAAAAGGCAAAAAAAGGATTGTCTTTGATACTGCTGTTCGACAGTCATATTTTTCAATACTGCTTTATAAGATTATATACCATAGGCAAAGCTTACATTTTACAAAACGTAAAAGCATTTAGCAATCTTACAGTAGCAATTATTATATGTTAAAACAAAAATAGTATTACCGTTTAAAAATGAGAAACTAGAGGTAGACTCAGGAACAAACGAAGATACAAAACAAATTCGATATAACTTAGAAAGCCTAGAACAAGAGAATGTCAAAGCCCTAAACTTACTCAGATAACGCTTAGATGGGAAACTATAGACCAGTAACTTCAATAACACAAGATCACCACAAATATTTTAAGAAAAGCATTCATGCAGCTGCGGAAGACACACTAGGGAAGTATAACGGAAATCATCTGAGTGTAAAGTCATAAGGGTGGGACGAAGAAATCTAGGGTAGAAGTTAGAAAAACTAAAATTGTACCACACATTTATAACAATAAGTTAAAATCTCCCTGACCTGGCGATATATTCGCCGAATTAGGAAAGGCTGGAACAGAAATACTATTCAAACACCTCAGAAAGCCATTCCAAAACCATTTGAACGCTTCCGAAATCTCAAGTGAGTGGAAAATATCCATAAAGATCGATGTGAAATTTATAGAGGAATTGCAGTAAATAGCACAATTAACAGAATGTATGCAATAATAGTAAAAATATGATGGAAGTCGAATATAAAGACTTTGAGGCGGAAGAACAGGCTGGCTTTAGATCTAGTAGCTCAACTATAGATCATGTTTATTGGGGTACAGTTTGTAACACACAGTTACAGTGTTTAAGTTATTAAAAAGGAAACAAATGAATATTGCAATCGGGTTTATTAAAGCAATTCAAAGATTATATAATAATAACATAACAAATATAAACATGAGTGGATGACATTAAAACCAAATAATTAAAATGATACGCCCACGTAAAAAGAATGGAGGAAGATAGGTCACCAAGAGAAATCACGACATGAACATCACAGGGAAGAAGAAACTGAAGCCCAATTAGAAGCTGGAGATTATACAAAAAAATTAAGGATAGGGGATTGCCAGAAGACCTATGGAAAGACAGAGAGGGATGGACATTAAGAATCGGAGGCTGTCATAGAACGAAACCGATATTATGATGAAAGCTTATGTTTGAAAACCTAGTCGTACATACGAGGGTTGCTGTGTATCCGAAATATAAATTAAAACAAATATTTATCACTGAAAATGGTTTTATTATTTTTCAAAATATTCTCCGCGATGATCGATACACTTTTGCATACGTTTAAACCAATTTTCATAGTACTTTTTCCATTCCGATTGAGGTATATTCGAAACATGCATTTTGAACGCATCAACCGCTTTTTCTGAAGTCAAAAATCGACGACCACGTAGTTTATTCTTTGCGGTCGGAGACAAAAAGAAATCATTGGGTACCAAATCAGGACTGTACGGTAAATGACCCATCAATTCGATGTTTTGACTGGTCAAATGTTGAGTTGTTCGGTCCGATGTGTGAGATCTCGCATTGTCATAGGGAAGAACGATCCTGCGACGCAGGTAATTTTTTCTTATATCTTCAAAAACTTCTGGCCAATAAATGGTTCCGTTCTATTCAGAATTGATCGTTCTATGATTCTCTAGTTGCACTGTAGCGTCATGCCTATTTATGTAAAAAAAACAGGCAACCATTTGCGTCAAAGTGCTTCTTGTACGAACAACTTTTATTGAGTTTGGCTCATTTTGAAAGACCCACACAGTCGACTGATGTTTACTTTTGGCCTTATACGCATGGATTCGAGATTCGTCACTTATGTAGACATTATACACGGCTTTTGACGCACCACATTGTATTTTTTGAGCATTTCTTTGCACCAATCGGCACGAGCCTTTGTTTGAGCCATTGTCATATTATGCGGAATCCAATACACCCAAATATTTTTCACGGCTAAATGTTCATGTAAAATCTTGTATATGCTTGTTATACTAATGCCCAGGGATACTTCAATATCACGGTAAGTTACATGACGATCTTGGTTTATCAGTTCGCGCACAGTATCAATGTTTTAAATTCGTCCGTGAGCGAACGATGGGCACCATTAAATTCACTAAACAATTGATATACGGTGATTTTAGATGGTGCTTCATCACCGAAAGTCGAAGTGAATTGATCGATGCGCTGTTGTTCAGATAATTCACATCGAAAAAGTAATAAATCATCACACGAAAATTATCTCGAGCTAATTCCATTTTTTGACTGAGATGAAATTGTGAAGTCACTAAACAACACAAATAGCATCTCTATGACAAAATGTTCTGAATACGTATATAGTCAACAATTTCAAACTTTACGATGTATATATCAGAATACACCTAGCAACACCATTGTTGCTAATTCCAAATAATTAAATAGCAACCCTCGTATTTAAATCACCAGTAAACAGAAATTACTGAAATTTGTCAGCGATTTATAAAGCGCGGATTATAATTTATCAAATTAATTTGCAGACCCAATAAATATTTTGGTAAATATTTTTTTGTTAATATATCTGAAATTTTATTAATTGGTATCTATCTACAACGTCTTAAATTTCAACGCAAACGTGTTAAACACCGATGTTGAATTCATCTTCCTATAATTAACGCAGAAACTGAAGTGTAACTCAGGTGAGAAAGAACCAAACAATAGCTAATTATTAACACGAAACAACGCTATGGTCAATGCAGTCCACTGGTACCTCAAGATACTCCCATAATTATGTGCAGGAAATGGGACTTTCAGCGGCTTTTTTGTTGTCTATTTACTTCTCACAGCGACAATGGACATTAGGAGATTATTGCAGCTTGAATTAACAAAGAAGTATCTGTTGTCTTCTTTTTATCATTACTGCTAGAGAATATTCCGTAAGATATTATAAAATGTATGCGGTCAATTGTTTTGTTTTGTTAATTAGGTCAAAGGATTTTCAATTTCAAATTGCAATAGGAAATAATATTTAGTTTATAATGTGTTTTTTAATTTTTAAAAAATCGAGGAAACGAAATAAATTTAATCATAATAATACAGGGTCTGGCAGGGAGGTATGGTGTTTTTGAAAAAAGTGACGCACTATTATTTTTAAACGAATATCAAAATTTATTGATTTTATACATTAGTGGTATAATGCCACAATTCAAGCATACATAACACAGTCAGGTGCGCAAAATCATATCAGTTAGGTGGAGTCCATTTTTGTCGGGGCATTCTTGTAGACGGGTAGCAAAATCGTCCATACTCCTTTCGTGCATGGCAAGAGGAATCCTTTCAATTTCGCGCGATATGGTTTCGCAGAGCTTCAAGAGTTCGCGGTTTTCTAGGTATTATGAGTAGTTTGTATATGTACTATGATTTTAAGTAGCCCCATTAAAAGTACCCACACCTTCCCACGCAACGAAATAAGGTGCCCAAGGAAATGTTCCCTTAAAAAGGCCGTTGTTGCTCTTGAAGTATGACAAGTCGCCCCATCTTGTTGGAACCAAAGTGTATTGAGGTTAATGTGTTATCTTCTTATTTCTGGCAGAAAATAATCCCGCAATATAGCGAGATAGCGATCTGTATTAACAGACACTGTTCATCCGTTTTCACGAAAAATATACAGTCCAATAATGCAAGTTTGAGAATTACGGCACACCAAACAGTTACTCTCTCGGAGTTCAGTGGTTGATCATGTAGTTCTCGGGAGTTTTCGAGGGGGGTTTCGGCCCAGTATCAAAAGTTCTGTTTGTTTATCATCTCCGATAAATGAAAATGGGCCTCGTCACTTGTCAAGAAAATGGGCCTCGTCACAACAATTTCAACATCCTTTCTACGAACCTATGCATCTCACAAAGTCATTTTGTTGCAATGTTTGGACAATCATAATTTTATACGGACGGAAATGAATGATCAAGTGTAAGATTCTGCGAACTGACCTGTCTGATATTCTAAGAGCGCGAGCGTGACGTACCGCTGAACGGCGAGGGCTGGCTTCCATCGCTTGTCGCACCCTTTCAATGTTCTCCTGGGTTCCTACTGTTCGATCTCCTCCCCGTGTAATCCCAGGTCTCAACGATCCTGTTGTTTGAAATTTGTTCACCCACTTCGTATCGCGTTTTGGAACGCGACCATGCCGACCAACGTTAAAATGATTAACGTTGACGAAATCGTCGCTATGTAAGCACAACAGAATGACCAGTTTCAATAAATGTGTTGTAAATAAACACGCGGTGTGCCATAGACCACAGCCCCATGGCTACTTAGATGGCATCCCGGAACGAGTAGATATCAACCATCCTGACAACATTCACTCCACACTGCCGCGCATAACAGTCGTTTCAAAAACACCGCACCTCCCTGTCGGACCATGTATTCAATTTCACAATTTTCAGTGCAAATTTATCATCTGAAAACTATTTTTTCCTCAAACCAAACTTGGAAATCAGTGAACATATTCGAACGGAGCTATAATGCTATAAATTATTTTAATTATTATATTTAATTTGATGATGCCAACATATTTGGAGAAGATATTGAAAATTCTAACTGCATTCGAGGTGGTTTACACCGAGATACCATAAATCATGTTGATCGTAAGGTAAAAATTAGTGAGATAAAAAAGAACAAGAGATTAGATGTATACCATTAATGTCATTATTATATATACCATTATCGATAGATACATTGGATGTATACCATTACCATTATTATGGCGGTGCGATAACAATGGCGATTGCCATTTCTGAAAAGTAATTTCCTTTTCATGGGAATGGTAGCTTCATCATGGGAAATAAGCGAATTAGAGTAACTGGTGTTGTTGAACCAATACTGCCGGAGAGTCAGTGTGGATTCAGGGCAGGTCATGGAACAGCGGATATGATATTCTCGCTACATCAAATACAAGAAAAATACATATAACAAAATGAAAGCTTATTCGTAGCATTTGTAGATCGGTTAAAGGACTCAGTTGACAGAAACATAATGAACCTCATAGACTGCCCGCCTAGGCTGGTGTACATGATAAAACTTCTACACAATGGCATGAATTCAAATGTTCTGATACAAGTGGGGAAACTGAGACTTTTGAAATTAAGACCCATGTTAAGTAGGGGTTGTGTGATCGCTCCTAAGCTTTTTTCTGTGTTTGTTGGCGGTGTTCTTGCATCATATCAGAGGCAGATTGCCGCATTCAGTTGAGATATCGTATAGAATGGATGGAAACCTATTCAACTTGGCACGTTTTAAAGCCAAATTAAAAACAAAGGAGGTTAGCATCGTAGAGTTGCAGTATGCGGATGACCGCATTGTAAACGGTGCTGGCCTTATTTAGTGAGAACTTAAAAGTAATGAACAAAAAACGAAGATACAACAAACGGCTCCAAATAAGGATAGAGTGAGAAAGGGTTGATATTGTTGTGAATGACCAACCACTAGAAGAAGTATTCCCGTATTTGAAAAGTCAAGTTTTCTGTTCTGCTGACCTGTAAGAAGAGGTTATATATAGAAGTGTGTTAGTGTTAATTTTGGACGTCTAATAAGACGATTGTTCAGTAACCGAGACTTACCCGAACACACTAAAATCAGTGTTTACAATGCCATAATATCTCCCACCCTTCTGAATGGAGCTGAGTCGTAGGCCCTATATCGGAAGCAAACAAAACAACTTGAGAGATTTCATCAAGGTTGCTCCAGGAAAATCTTGAAAATAAAATGGCAAGACTATCGAACCAATGTGGAGGTATTTCAACGAACCAGCAGTTTGAACATAGAATACCAGATCATGAAAAGTCAGTTGAGATGGTTAGGTCATTGCCAGGGTCTATGCCGAATTAAAGAACAAGAAACTAAATCTAGGATGACCAAACCGAAGATCTAAAGACGTAATAAAATCGTCTCTTAAGAAGTCTATATCAAGCCGGTCTATGTCATGTCGGAATGGGAAAAGACAGCAAACGACTGACCCAAATGGTGTGAGAAGACATACGCTGTGCACCTCCACGTGGAAGATAATCGCCAGAAAGCCGCAGCCAAAAGGCAGGCGCGAAAAGCCAAACAGACTGGACCGCTACCAATTCAGTATCATCGTGACCTTGCATGCAGAGCATGCGGAAGAACATGTAGATCTAAGCTAGGTTATCTGAGTCACTCTAAAACCCACAATTCTTCAACAATGGGTCAACAAAACTAATAGCCATGGCTGGGGTCATACTCCTACCGGGTTGACAGCCATCATCAATACCATTACCGGCGCAGATGGCGGTGCGATAACAGTGGCGATTACAGTTCTGAAAAGTAACTTTCTAGTAATGCTCCGTACATTTCAAGACGATATGACATTTAGTTTTGTTTTCACAATTTTCGAAAGCAGATAATTTCGATATTTTTTCAATCATGAGAAATAAGCGAATTTCGTATATTATGAACCGAAGAAAAAATGAAAAAGTATTAGGAACACTCTTTATGATTTCATGATTCATGTATTTCACAAAACTGTATATAAGATGTTACTTTTGATATGTTAGAACAATCACGAGTAAAGCTTCGGTCTCAGGGTGCCTCATTAGCCAATCGAAGAATAAAGATTTTTGAAATAATAAATATGCACCGTGCAAAAGTGTACCGGACACTTTTGCAAAAGCTCCAAAAAACAGGTCTATGAAAACACGTTTTCAGATGTTTTAAAAAATGGTCAGAAAGCTGAGATTCAATTGAAGAAGATGAACCTCGCAGCCAAAGATCTTCAACGGCAAAAAGGGACCCGAATACGGGATCTTCTGCGTTTTAATCGTCGGTGAAGGATATCATTAGATTTTTCAAAATTAATTCTGAATAAAGAAAATCTGCGTGAAAATAGTTCCGAATAACTTTTAATAGAATTAAAACGACTGCAAAAGGAAACATGTCTTGATTTTTTGATGCCGATTGAAAATGACCCTCGTTTTCTGGACTGTGTGATGGGACTGACCGCGTTCTTTACTGGTAACGAGTTTTGGATTTTTGAATACGACCCGGAAACAAAGCGCCAAAGCCAGGAATCACATACTTCAAGCTCACAAACAGGCAAAAAAGCCAGAGTAGGACAAAAAAACTTCCGTCGCATTGTGCTTAAGTCTGAAACAAAACTTACCGTTACTTGAAATTGTTATTGCTCCTAACGCACTAGAAAATCCGATAAATGAAAAGAATTGCTATGGACCACCAATTGACTCAAAGAAGTTTAAACGTATGCTGAAGACGCATCAGACGCTGGCCTACATTCGCCCCTAAAAGGAAAGCAAACATTATTGGCAAATCGAATGCTACGCCACCAGTTTCGTTACTTTATTTACACACCTTGACGTCTCAAGTCGTTAGATAAAAAAAACTCAAGTTGGATATGCTGCAAAAATCTGTAACAGGAATGTAAACAACAACTTAACATAACAATAGAATATTTGCAAACAACTACAGGCTCCAAACAAAAACTCAATAAAAACTAACGAAGTGATGAATTTCAATATGGCGAGAAGTCTAACTTAGTGAACACAAGGAAAAATACACCTATAATTGTGGTCAGAAAATCACGTAACGTATAAATGCCTTGTTAATCTAACAAATGAATAAAAAAAAAGAATGAGGGAAACCGTACGTGAGAGATAACCGCTTTCAGTGTCTCAGTAAACGTAAAGTCCTTTTATGTCGACCGCTACGGTCAATTCCGACTGACCGAACATAATAGTTTCAGAATTCGCTGTTTTCCTTAAATAAATATCTCGTTAAACATGCTGGCGTTTGACGTATTTATCGGACAACCATTGCGAAAGAATGTTAACGAATTATTTTAGCAATTTTAACAATTATGGTTCAATTCCGATCAATTGCGTGCGAAAACAATCGCCATCATGAGGTGCAATGAATATTCCATTGAATTCGTAACATTTACAGGTATTTGTTCTGGCGCACAGTTTATTGTAAAAGCTTTCAACAACAATACAACATTTTTCTTCTTGAAAAATATCAATTTTTTTATAATTTCACAACATTGAAACAATATCATTATTATCCATTAGTTCCGGATCTATGTTAATCTATGTCAAATTTACTTCAGCGATGATTTGTCCGATATATTGTTAATCGGCAGTTCAGATATTCTAGGCACCCAATGAGCAAGAACTGTACTAAACCTACTTGTGCCTACTGAAAAGCAGAATGATAATACTATACATGCATTACAACAACGACAAATTTGCAAAAGGTAATAATGTCATTAATTATGAACTCAGGATGATCCGACCGGCAAAGATAGTAAAAATTGTCGGTTATATAGAATAATCCGTAAACCGTAGTTTATCCTATTTTATCCGTTAATCTAAATCGTTAATCTATTTTAAGATATTAATTTTGTACTAATAATTATATCTGATTCTGCAAATTAACATCTTCATTAAATCCAACATTTTATATTTTAGAAATTATTTATGTACTGAAAAAAACATTTGTGTTTTTTTCAGTACATAAAGTTTCAGTACATAGTTCAGTTTAACAACAAAACAAAAGTGATCCATAAGATTTGTGTAGTATTTTCAAATCAAAGTTTGGAAGTAATTTCTAAATACCACTTCGTAGATGTTAAACTGTTTTTTTTTTAATTATTTATCATTTATTCTTAAGAATATCGATCTTTTCACAAAATTTGAGCATTTATTTCCATAACAAAATAAGTATTGACCATCGTTAGCTATTACTTTTTTCCGTCTTTCTATCAAAGAATGGATTCCACGCCAAAAGAACGTTTGATTTTTTGAGGCCAACCATTCATCAAGCCAAATTTTCACTTCTTCCTAAAAATGTAAGTGTTGTTCTGAAAGTCCGTGCTGCATCGATCGAAATAAGTTGTAGTCCAATGGGGTAAAGTCCGGTGAATACGGTGGATGAGGAAGGGACCCACTTAAAGTTTATCAAACAGTTTTTTAAAAATTTTGCACCATATGGCAGCATTGTCATGTTGAAAAATGACTTTATAGTATCTTTGGGCGTATTCTGATCATTTTTCCTTCAATGCTCGGTTAATTTTAATAATTGCTATGGGTATCGATCGCTAGTAATTATTTCACAAGGTTTTTGTATTTCGTAATACACAGTTCCCTTACTATCCCCCAAATACACTGCAAAACCTTGATGGCGTCTGTTTACCCTCCAAAACACCATAGAGGTCATTAGTCTATACCAACAAATGTGCTAGTAACGCCATTTCTTATCAAAATCGACGTTATTAACCGAAACACCTATTATATTTCTGAAATATATAAAATTCCAGAACTTTTACACCATTATTGGAAGCAACGGGTGAAATCGAGGCAATCTCATATAATGTAACTCATATGTAATTAAAAAAGTCAAGGAAAAAAGACGCATTTGGTAGATCAGTTATGTTTAGATTTACTTATTATGATGAACGTCGAAATGCCGCGCAAAGCGGTTAAAGTCAATTCTTCACACAGTATTGAATTCTGGATAGAGAGAGCTCGCAAATTATTTACTATATCTATCTATTAAAGTCAACAAAAACTGTTGAAAAATCCCTCAATAGACACTAGAAATTCAAGTACAACCCCATACTTTATCCATCATATTGTAACAGGTACAAAAAATTGGTATATTTCACTAATCTTCTCTATTCTCCTCTAATGATTAGACCTCCGGCAAGTGACAAAACCCATAAACGAAATATATTTTCCAGAAACTAATTGTTGCCCATTTTCTGCTTGTTGTAAACAATTACAGTATTAGCACAATTCTCTTTTGGGTGTAACGGGTCTAGAAATCAAAGGGCTGACTCAGCACGGCTTCACTCAAAAGCAAGGTACCGATAAACCCAAAACGTGTAAGATAACATATCGTGGAGCCAAACTTAAACTAATTTTGGAATATCAATATGAAGATTACCCTTAAAATGCTAATACGTCAATCTCAGTATCACTTCACTAGATTGCTGTAGTCATTGCAAAACATGTAGTCATCCTCTTTTATAATTTTAGCTGAAGTACCCCTGGAACCATTCTAAATCAAGATTCATCAGAGAATAAAAGACATGCTGCCTAGAGTAGGCCAATTTGTGTGGCCACCAGGTCTTTAAGCAAGAAGTTTGGCCTCATGGAATCTATTCCTGATAGTTGATGTCCAGATCTAGAGAATACGGCAGATGAAGAAGCAATTCGAAGTGCAATGCATGCAATTTAGCCATTATTGCCAACGATTTGTGACACGGTGTATTGTCTTCGTAAAACAATACTTTTGTTTGTTCATTTAGAATCCTAGTAGAGATCTCGTCTTTCAAACGCACGAATAACTGTATGTAATATTCGTTATTGATGGTCTTACTTTATTGGATATAATTGATGAACAATATCCTATGCGCATCCCAAAATACAGAAGCCTTGCCTGCCGATAGTAGTGTTTTTGATCACATTGGACAGCTTTCACCGGCTGCTGTCCACTTAGCTGACTGCCGATTTGATTTCAGTGTAGTGATGGATCCAGGTTTCATCCATTGTCACATACGGCATGAAAAAAAACTCTTTTATCAGCTATCTCCTGCAGCTTTAGTTTACGATTTTGCGAAAAAATTTTGTGTCCAGAGCGTTCAGCATCATCGCTGCTGGCACGGCTACGTTTGAATTCAGCATACTAATAAATGGTTAGAAATTTTCCTGATGCAAAGCTCGGGTAATTTTTATCAAGCCATTGTTTTGCTTCAATGGTATTTGTCTTCATGAAAAAACAATGCTTAATCAACATACAAAATTATGTTTTTTTATTGTTTTGAAAACAACAAAGTAGCGTCACTTAAAGCACAGCTACTTAGAAACTAGTAGACTGATTATTTTGAAATTTTGACATATGACGTTTGAAGGTGGGCACAATCGACCACTGGTAAGGATTTTTCGTAAGTGACGCCATCTATATGTCAGACCAGAGACCTATTAACCGATGTGATAGATACATACATGTACATTCATAATAAATAGTACATGTAGTAACACTAAACCATCTGGAGAGTTTAGAAATTAACAATTTCAAAGATGCAAAAACCCTTCGAAATGACTAAATTACCTTTCTACAAATTGAATTTATACGGGCAAGAAGTAGCATCTATGGATTTACTAAAATATATCATTTATTGTAGAATCCTTTTGTATTTATGGCCATTTCGACATCGAAAATATTCAATTATTTTTATTAAACATTTATAATGAATTTCCATCATGTAGAAGCCAACACAATCCAAAAACTGCTAAGCTGCCAAACAAATGCACCAAAATTAATTTACTATATTTTGCTGTCTTTATTTTAAAGATCTTTATATGGTTGCCCCATAGATTATTGTCAAATGTGTATATTTATAACAATTTACAAATTCACAAAATTAGTAGTTCCTCAATATATTATCAGAATGATCATTTCTTTTGATTTCGTCTTTTCAATTTTAGTTACAAAATCACTCAAGTACTTGCCTATTTCCATCAAACCCATATGCCATTATAATCTCGAATTTCTTCAACAACCATTTTCTTACTTAAATATCATTTGTGTCATCTTAAGAAAGAGTTTATGTGCTTTTACAATTCCCAAAGTAACAAGTTGTGTGCACAGATAAAAACAGTTAGTCCATAAACAGATAAGATGTGCAGCATTTCTTATGACTACGGAACACGCAAAAGATTAAATATCTGAGACACGTACGTTAACGTGTCACAAGATTCCGCAAGAGATCAAAATTTCGTTTTGAATTTTATTTGCAATCTGCAAGCGAAGATCGCCGTTAATTGCGATAATATAATAAACAATGATAATATGAAGTTCGTGTTTTTAGTTGATCTCGTAGTTAATACGGTAGAGAGTGGTTCTCATCTTCCTTAATATTTTCAGACAACGCTTTGATATATTGTGGATTCATCAAAGTTTACCTGTTCTGACAACCTATTATTTTTTACCATTAAATAATCTACTGCTATTATGCTACTTATATTCTTCAATTATTAAACTGAATTCATTTTATCACGTATTTAATCTCTGAGATTTACTAACGGGTGTTGGAAATGCTGTATATATATATATATATATATATATATATATATATATATATATATATATATATATATATATATATATATATATATATAATATATATATAATTATTTAACAATTGAAGTAGCATAAAAGCAGATTCATATATGCGCCATCCGACGGAAACTCGGCGAAAGTGTAGGCTGTGTAGGCTATTCTTGACGGGAGAGCATGTGTCGGTACTCAGACGAACCTGAACATCAAGAGGCGAAACATTTGTTCTCCAATTGAAGGGATAGGTGGGGCTCGTCCCCAGACAAACACCTTACAAAATGTTCATTTAGGCGGAGACGTAGGCTGCTATGTGTTCCACATGAGATTGTGGAATCCAGCGGTTGGGTGTAGAAAACACTCAGCTACTATTGTCTCATTGGACGCTGTCCAGAGAAATGTAACATTTCATATATATATATATATATATATATATATATATATATATATATATATATATATATATATATATATATATATCATAACAATATCATTCTGAATATATCGAACAATATCATTCTGAAGATCTAAGCTGGCTTAAGAATCCTCTTCTCAATACAGATTACGGAATACCTCTTCAAGGCAGGCTGCGGAAAGAAAGGCGATATTGAGTCACCCTGCTGTACGCTCCGTTCTATATTGATTTTAACTTCAAGATCATTCATGTGAGCATCACTGTAGCCTCTTCATACATGGATAGGTTTACATTGGTTCTGTCTATCCCGTGGTTAAGCAGTGCATCCATTATGGCTTGCTTTGATATTGAGTCAAATGCCTTTTCATAGTCAATAAAAACCAAGCACAGTGGCATGATATATTCATTGTGCATTTCTATGGTCTGTTGGACAACCTGAATATGATCCATTGTACCGAATCAACTTCCGAATCCTGCTTGCTCTCTTGGTCGTGCGTCATTCAGTGTTCTTATTTTGTTTTGGATATTATCTTGGTGAAAACTTTGTACATTACTGTTTTTTAATCTTCCTTTGCTCCTTTCTTATGAAAAAGAATCAATTCGGCATTTTTCCATAGGCTGAGTATTTTTTGTTATTTGAGGTATTTTGAGTACAATTTTGCCAGAATTTTATGTAAAGTTGGACCACCAGCTTTTAACATTTCAACCGTTACACTGTCCTTTCCTGGACCCTTTGTATTCTTCATCACTTCTATAGCATTTGTCACTCCATTCAACATAATATTTGGCATTTGCTCTTCTGTGGCCATTGTTCTCCTTGTCTGTTCATATAACTTTGAATAAAATCTTTTGATAACCTGTTCCGAACGTTCCCGGCACACGGTGCCATCCTCACACATTAAGGCAAACATGTGTGTCCTTTTATTTCTCGGCTTGTGTTTAGCTTTGTTTATTCCCTCGTTTTCTTCTAGTGTTTTTTTCTCTAGCTGCATGTTGAATCGACGCGTTTCCTCTCGAATACGTTTTCTTATGGTTTTGCAAATCTCGACGTACTTTGCCAAAAAACATCCTGCATTCCTCATTATGCGCCATTTTTTATTAAATCAATGATGTCATTGGAGATTTTTGATTGTTTGAAACTTTTTTCTGCCGGTACTATTGCTGCAGCCATTTCAAGCACGTTGTCGATGGTTTTTTTCATACCGATCTGTTATTTATATCTCCTTTGGGTCTTGCAACACAGCAAAGCGG
Organism: Cosmopolites sordidus; assembly: GCA_031761425.1. Lineage (NCBI taxonomy): Eukaryota > Metazoa > Arthropoda > Insecta > Coleoptera > Curculionidae > Cosmopolites > Cosmopolites sordidus. Next base: position 118,561 of record JARFXV010001874.1, on the reverse strand, counting down.
TTTGACAAAGTAATCTCAAAATCGGTGCCTATCTGAAGCAATTTCCCAGAATTCACGTTGCCCTTCTTCGATCTTACACTTCGATGGTCACTTCCAGCATTAAAACGGTTAAGGACAGTACAAATGCTAAATATTGTTTTATCGTTTGACATGATGTAGCCAATTTCACTTGTTAGACCAGATGGATTTTTCCATGTCCATTTTCTGCTGATTTGTTCTTATAAAACTAATTCATAATATACAGTTCTTGTCCTTCCGCAAAATCAACTAATCTGTCCCCACTATTACTTACCCACTTACCACTTCCATATGGGCCAGTTGCATTTTCACCAGTTCTTGCTTTTCCAGTTCTAGTAGTTTTGTTCAGTCACCCTAGCTTATAGTTGGAGCATAAGTTCAGACGTTTTGAAACTTTTTATTCAGATGAATGACGTATTCGGCTAGTCGATCAGATATACTTTAAAATTTTACGACATTGTCCTTCAACCTTCGGTTAATGAGGAGTCCAATTCCACCACATCGTCCCCGAATTCCCGTACCCCGAATGTAAAGTATGCTTTACCAAGCTCGATTAACAGTTCTTGCAGTGGTTCATCTGTTTTCATTATCCGTTATTAAGAGTTGCAATGTCCAATGGCAGCCTGATCTAACCCGGTAATTCTTACTACCCTCTGCCTTGGTGCAGGCCTTCCCGCTGACGTAGTTAGTTGCCCCTTGGCCTCCGAGGAATGAGGGCCGAGGAATGAGAGCCGACCTCCGAGGAATGCCACGCTGGTCCAGTAGGGATAGCAGATTTTCGATTATTTTAGTCTGAGGTCTCTGTTTTGACTTGTCCGCCATGGGTTACCCTTCGACGAGCATACGCTCCAGACGGTAAAGATCAAAGCTTCATGAAGAAAAGCCCCTGAACCACGCCCAGGTATATATATATATATATATATATATATATATATATATATATATATATATATATATATATATATATATATATATATATATATATATATATATATATATAAAGATTTTCAGAAGATTTTATTCAAAGTTATATGAAGATCAAAGCCACACAATATTCTGGTGAATGGATAAAGTGGCAAATGCTATAGAACCTATGAAACAGGTAAGGTTCCAGGAAAGACCAGTGTTGAAATACTAATAAATGTTGGTCAAACTTTACATATTGGCAAAATTTTACTCAAAATGCCTCAAAGAACAAATAGTACCCAACTTATGGAAAAAATGCTAATGTGGTTCTTCTACATAAAAAAGGAGCAAAGGGAGATTTAAAGAACTACCCCAATAAACTTCCTATCATTATTATTCAACGTTTATACCAAGATAATAGCTATAAGAATATTAACAACACTGTATGACACACAACTAAGAGAGCAAGCAGGATTCAGAAGTGGATTCGGTATAATGAGTATCTAACATCTATCTAATGAAAACTTATTTAACTCAATTTCAAAACAAGTTATAATGGATGCATTGCTTAACCAAGGCGCAGACAGAGCATTTGTAAACATACTGGAATCTAACTATGATGAAGCTATAGCGACAGTTCACATTGATGATCTGGACGTTAAAATTTATATATGTAACGGGATATACCGCAGGGTGATGCAATATCGGTTTTTTTTTCTAAGCCTGATTTAACGCAGCATTCCGTTTTCTGGATTGGGAATAGGATGGAATAAAAATCAATGGTGTAAGACTCAGAGGAGCTACGAAAACACATAAACAAATACTAGAGCTACAAAGGACTGGAGAATCATTTGGCTTGAAAAAATACCTGAAAAGGCCATGTTCAATAAATTTGCCGAATGTTGTGGATCACTACATATACTCTTCTAGAGAGAATTTTAATAGAGGATGAAACCGCCCGCGAGGTAGAACGGCGTGTTACATGTGGCTGGCAGGCAGTTGGCATGCTCAACATAGTGTTTAAGAACAAACTCCCACTTTGTCTGAAGGCAAAAGGTTTTGATCATAGCATCCTGCCTGTTATGACTTACGAAAGTGAATTCTGAACTCTCACGTCACAATCAGTTCAAAAACTTCACGTAGCATAGAAGAATGGGAATGTGTATGCTAGGCATTACAATGCAGAATTCATAATATAGACAGACCTGCACATAGATCAGAGAATAAACGAAAGTATGTGACATCGTTGGAAGAATAACGAAATTGAAATGGAGATGAGCAGGCCGAATGGAGAAGCGATTTGACTACAGGTGGACCAACGCAATCATGGAGAGGATACTATTTGATCATAACCGTCCACGAAGAAGATCAAAAACATGATGGACTAATAACATCATATATCTGACTGAAAATGACTTTCAATTTCCATCTTCTAACGTAGCCATGATACATTTTACCCAAAGCCGCACCAGTGACTCGTTCTGATTGGATTTTTGTTTTTTAGATCTGCTTTAGATTTTTCCGCTGGTGGTCGCTAGATCGCTGATCACTGGTAAAGCTGGTCGACCAATTTTAGTTCTAAAGTTTATTGAAAGTATATATACATTAGTCCTTCATTAATATGCGGCGTAATATGACGATGAGAATAGTCCATTATTGAGAATTTCAACCAACTCATGTCAAAGGGGTATTGGAAACACTTTCATATAATGCGGGTATTTTAAACAACCAGAGCACATACATTTTAGAAGCTTGGTTCCTTGTAGAGAACAAGTCTTATTATCTCATAGAAATTGTAAGATTTTGGATTTTATTAAATTTTAATAATCATATTGATAATTTTACTTGTATTTTGTAATACACTTCAACGATTTCTACGCGCTCTTCGATTGTGTTAACAACTATATATCGGATTTATCGGATATATAGTAAATTTATCGGATCAAGTTATTTGAAGGTTGTCTGTCTGGTACAATATTTGCAAAGTATGGTATACTTCTCAACCTACCTTGATACTTGTTACTTGATGATACTTTTACCACAGCCCTATCTACAAATTAAAAGAGTCACATTATAATAATTTATTATCTGTAAACAATTCGACATTCAATATATGAATTTTGTTTAGTAATTTTAAATGAAATATACTTTCTTAAGGAAATTTAATGTTCAAAATTATGAAAATACAAGTGTGTGGAAATATTCATACAACGCATTTAAAAAGATCGAAAATGAAGGCAGAAGTCGTTCTGTTAAAGCATGTTAATACAATCAAAGATTTAGTGTTGGGCTATAAGATAATTAAATAATAATATAATAATAATAAATGACTTTTATTGAACCAAATGAATGATAAAAAAATTACCAAAAAAAAACAAAATGACGTTTATCCATAAAGTCATAGTAAGTGAACTGAGAAAGTACCAACTCTGATAATATTTTACCTTTCTTAAAGCTGGGTTTGATAGGTAGAAAGCTGGGTTTGATAGCCTATTAGTATAAGGTAATATAAGGTGTATAAATTGGTATTTTAGAAAATTTTAGCAAATAATAGTCGTATTATTATTAATAATAATCTCACCTTAGGAAACAAATGAACTATTAAGTTCAGACTCCGAAAAATCATTTAAGTTCAGGCTGTGAAATCTGCTGCTGCTCTGTTGAACATCTTGGAACTTTAAATAAAGCTTTGTTTTCGATTTTCTCTAGAAATGCTGTATAATCACCTAAATAATCAGAGGATTCAGGTTCTTCTCCATTCAAAGTCCAAAATTTTGATGGTCTTGGAACAGGATGTACATCACTATGTCGTCAAGCTGATGGTAAATTAGCATTAGCAGTATGTTTAGACTTTGGTCCAATACCTATTACTATATTAGTAAAAAATATACAATATTACACTTTATAATACGATTTTGTTATCTCATATGATGTTATTCTCGTTTGCTGCCCAAATACGTAAATTCCCCCACAACGTTGATGTTGTCATCGCCAATTATTCAGTTCTGTTCTCTTCTTACAATACCAGGAAACAGAATTAGATATTCTTAAAAAACAAATGAAAAAAAAATTCTTGTTATATAAACCACAGTTATTTGATTTTACTTTATACCAGGTGTACCATTAAGGATGGATCGCGGCCGTATCTTGAAAACTATTTATCCCACAGCTTTGGGGAAAAAAAATTGTACTAAAAATGATCATGAGAAATTCACCAAAAATATTTTTAAGCTTCTAAAACGACCGCAAGAGTGCGTGACGAGCTAAACATTTTTAAAAATTATTTTTTTGGTGTATTTTCAAGTGTTAACCGAGTAAGAAAAATTCTCAGTTATAATTAGCAAACTGTCTCCTACAACTTTGTTTTATGACATTTTGTCGTAATTTCACGAATAGGGGGGGAGTTTTACCTATCGAGATAAAAAGTCGCCTAATGTCCGTTTGCCTTAACCGATTTTCCTCACTTTGGATTCATTTAAAAGGCAATTGCTGGGACAATCAGATAATCTGGGAGATAAATTATTTAGTTTATAAATGAAACCGCGAGGTGGCGTTACATTCAACAATAGTTTTTTGAAGTTTTGTTCAGTTTTTTCAAATGGAATGGTATAGCTTTTACTACATGACAAGAAAGGTAATTTAAAGAGGAATCATCCAGTGAAAACCCGAAATCGATATCTCTGACATGTCAAGAGATATTTCGATTTTTCTGAAAAAAATCAGGTTCTAATCCTAAAAGTTTCTAATACTAAATCTAAATCATGTTTTAATCCTGACCTTGATGATATTTTCTAATTTAATTACTGCCTTAATTAATTACTACTTAATAATTACTACTTAATTGGAAAAAATGCCTTTCCCCAATTGTTGCATTTTCTCTTTTGTGATGCTTAAATACTACTTGACAGAATATTGAAATCAGTCATTAATAAATATACCTACTCTTTCTTTTAAACTAAATGAATGGATGAATGAAATTATGCGTTTTCGGGTTTCTAAATAAACGCATGCAATCCTTAGGTACATTACACAAAGAGTGTAAGAAGGGAACCATGGAAACAACCAAAAACAGTCAAATTAACTTGTCAGTTTTGAAATGCATTACATTTTCAACATTGCATTTATTGATTATTAATAATTATTAGAATAATATCTAACAATGCCTTTTACGAATAACGAGGTCTATGACATATTGGCGGTGTATTTCCAATGTTTTGAAAATGCATGTATTGCAGAGCGGCAATATGCAAGTCAATATCCCGAAAGAAGGCATTATTCGAAGAAGGTGTTTACACGTCTAGCAAGACGCTTACGAGAAACAGGAATTGTGCATCCGGATCCAGTTCGCACCAGGTTACGTTCGATTCGTAATAGAGATAATGTCGTAAATGTTCTGGCTTATGTTGAAACCAACCCCCATTTAAGTATCAGACAAATATCTGAAGAATTAGGTGTTAGCAAGACATCCGTTCATCAAATCTTAAGAGATAACAAGCTGCACCCCTATCATGTTATCTTACACCAAGCCCTTTTGGATAACGATTTCGACAGACGGTTAGACTATTGGCACTGGTTAAAAAATATGTGTAGTGGATTATAAACAATTCTTAAAACGCATACTATGGACTGATGAAGCTACTTTTAGCAGTGATGGAGGCGTTAACTTACATAATATGCACTACTGGGCAGTTGCTAATCCACACTGGATGTTAGAAATCAACCACCAAAATAGATGGAGTGTGAACGTATGGTGTGGTGTTTTGGGAGACAAAATTATTGGTCTCTTTATTTTTGATGGACATTTGAATAGTGAAACATATTTAAATTTTTTACAAAATGGACTGCCAGAATTAATGGAAGATGTTTCGTTGGAAACAAAAAGACAAATGTGGTACCAGCATGATGGATGCCCTGCCCACTTCTCGCAGGTGGTTCGAAACTTCTTGGATGCTTCGTTTCCAAATCGTTGGATAGGACGGGATAGTTTATTTTCGTGGCCGGCGCGCTTACCGAATTTGACAGTCCTCGATTTTTACTTGTGGGAAGACTAAAAGACCTTGTGTTTCAAACTCATCCTACCACACGAGAAAACATGATTGAAAGAATTCAAAATTCAATAACCAGCATTTCAAGAGCGGAAATTGAAGCTGCGTTTTTAGTACTCGTCGAAAAATAAATCTTGGCATTTCTAAGGATGGAAGGCATTTTGAACATTTAGAAAGGCGTTAAAGTTCAGATTCTGTTAATTATTAGACTGTTGTGCTGTTAATTTTATTTAACTGTTGTTATTATTATTATCTTAGTTGTTGTCCCGTTGGCCTTTAAACACGCTCCAAATTAATATGGCACGAAGAATGTGGACCAGTCCTAAGCCTTGGTAAAGTGTGAAGGAAGGCAAACGTTAGGTTAATATTTTTTTTAACTTAATGCAGGTAGTAGTGAAATAATAACTGATTTTTTCAGAAAAATCGAAATATCTCTTGACATGTCAGAGATATCGATTTCGGGTTTTCACTAGATGATTCCTCTTTAAATTACCTTTCTAGCCATGTAATAAAAGCTGTACCATTCCATTTGAAAAAACTGAACAAAACTTCAAAAAACTATTGTTAAATGTAACTCCACCTCGCTGTTTCATTTATAAACTAAATAATTTATCTCCCAGATTATCTGATTGTCCCAGCAATTGCGTTTTAAATGAATCCAAATTGAGGAAAATCGGTTTAGGCAAACGGACATTAGACGACTTTTTATCTAAATAGGTAAAATCCCCCCCCCCTCCACTTCTTTAGTCGCGAAGTTACGACAAAATGTCATAAAACAAAGTTGTAGGAGACAGTTTGCTAATTATAACTGAGAATTTTTCTTACTCGGTTAACACTTGAAAATACATAAAAAAATTATTTTTAAAAATGTTTAGCTCGTCACGCCCTGTTGCGGTCGTTTTAGAAGCTTAAAAATATTTTTGGTGAATTTCTCATAATCATTTTTAATACAATTTTTTTTCCCCAAAGCTGTGGGATAAATAGTTTTCAAGATACGGCCGCGATCCATCCTTAATGGGACACCTGGTACATTTCAAATTTGACAAATATGTAGAATTAAACAATACGTTTTTAGATTTTTTGAATTAAATATTAAGCTGGTTTGGATAACGTTTAGGTTGGAACCAAATCAACCAGGTTTCGTTTATTCGTAGAATAATTTGGTTTTTATAATTAGACATATTAATACTGAAGCATAATCACTTCTTTATACATATTATAATACTTGATTATTAACTCAGATGAACAATTTATGCGTTTTTAACATTTTTTTACAAATATATTTTTTATGATATATGTTAGTATTTTCTTTAGTAGTTCTTACAATCCGTAATTCCAAAAGAGCAATAAACGTGATAGGCTCTTAACACCCCTAATGATCCCCAGTGGTTGTGATAAGTCACGTGTTCCAAAAATACATTATACTATTGGCATTTACTTACTAAATTTTGTCATTAATAGTTGCCTGAAATTAATTAAAAAACAAACTGTATACAGTACCAATACTCTTAATAAATTATTTTCATAAAATATTTTATATATGTAACAGCACGTTATTAGAATTTACTTTTCAGTTAAGAAGTGGTATAACCATTTTTTTTTAAAACACTTTCATCAAAAATTAATTAAAATAAAAATTATAAAAGAAATAATTATCTAAAAAGGTATTATAGAAGCAATTATACTAATAAGCTAATATTATTTTGCAAGTGTATATAATGTCTAATGGTAAAATGTTTATATTAATTACTTAAAATTCAATTAATCAATTATTATGCTATTATAACAACATGTGTGTGTTAATTATCGTTATTAGTTGTGAGTCAAAAGCAAAGTCATCTGCAAAAATACGAATGGCATTACTCCATAAATTCTTTAGCACGATGTTATAGTTTCTGGAATAAATTCATTTACTCTCTCTTTATAAATGCAATTAAATAACCGATAAAAGTGGAATGATGATGATATGCTAACAAGCAAGAAATGATAAATACTAGTAGTAGCAATTCCTGCAATAATATCTAGCAATATATTGAAAATTTCGATATTCAAATTCATGCCTGCAGACGCAGGTAATGCAATATTGCAGACAGTTCAACAATATTCTTCCAAGTATCGAAAAACACCTTGAAAAAGTGTTTTATTAAAAAGAAACATTTTGGCGTTATATTTGGATGTCCCATTATTTTACTGGCTTTAGAGATTTTTTGGAAATGCTTTACATCAAAAATGAAATTAGAATTAAACTTATAAAAGTAATATTTATCTAAAATGTCATTATAAAAGTAATTTTAATAATAAGATATCATTCTGCAACTATGCTAATATTATTTTGCAAAAACAGCTTCAAAAAAAATCCAAATAGTTTGTGTAGAAAAGAAAAATCGAGATTTAGCATTAAGAGACTAGTTTCTTTAATTGCATTAGTCAACAAAAATGAGTTTATTTTTTGTGACAAGCAAAACATTTTGAATCTTATGTAAAGTTTGAAAAAAAATCTGATGTAAAATATGAAGAAAATGACTTTTCTATCAATCATAATTTTATTGCTATAAATTTTATTGCTGCATTGTAGCAAAAAATAGTGGTATTATTATTAATAATAATCTCACCTTAGAAAACTATAGTTCTAGTTATATTTTGGCTTTGGGAATCCCTTATTAATGTTCAGCAATAATCAATAAATGAACTATTAAGTTCAGGCTGCGAAAATCATTTAAGTCCAAGCTGTGAAATCTGCTGCTGCTCTGTTGAACATCTTGAAACTTCAAATAAAGCTTTGTTTTCGATTTTCTCTAGAAATGCTGTATGATTACCTAAATAATCAGGGGATTCAGGTTCTTCTTCATTCAAAGTCCAAGATTCTGATGATCTTGGAACAGGACGCACATCACTATGTCGTCAAGCTGATGGTAAATTAGCATATTGCATAGTATGTTTAGACTTTGTTCCAATACCTATTACTATATTAGTGAAACAAAAATTGCTATCTGCGTCTGTGGGTTCTCTCCAAATCATTGGCACTGCTAACCGCACCTTACGATTTACACCTTTCAATCTGTTAACAATGTTAGACATTATAACATATCTAAGGGATCGAACATTTCTTGGTCTTCAGCTGTAATTCGCACAAACTCGGTGAAATTACGTTACGAATCAATGACGTTACGAATGTACCTGTCAAAACAATAGAACAATTAGAACATGAATCAGGAAATTTTTTTATTGATATTCAACAGGTAGCATGGAACATCACCCCAGAAATAAAAGGAAAAATGACCGGGACAAAGGAAATATGTGATATGGTAAATGACAAGAGAAAAGTCAGAAAAGATTTAGAACAAATAACTGGACCCAGTAGCTAAAAAGGAAAATCCAGAAAATTAAAAATTAATCAAACCATAAATATCTAAGCGATGATCAGAGCTCCAATTATTCACTCTAGAAACAGAAGGTTCGTGTGCGTGGTGTACGGCGAAAATATTTGTACGTGATCTTGTGTGTCAGAACGTCTACATTGCCACACAGTCATACCACATACAATACATATATCCCCTGCTATGCAAATTTTTATTGATGTGGAGCCAGCCTAATAAATATTATTACACATCCATCCAGACACCTTCAGACACCGTCGGACACCTCATATACGGGGTAATAGAAATTCCTTGACTTTATATTTGAACTTGTTAATATTAAATAGATATATATATATATATATATATATATATATATATATATATATATATATATATATATATATATATATATATATATATATATATATATATATATATATATATATAAACATCGATGTTTTAATCAATCCAATATTCACAATATTCAATTTTTTTTGTTGATATTCTACATAACAGGTAGCTTGGAACAACACCCCAGAAATAGAAAGAAAAACGACCGGGACAAAGAAAATATGTGATTTGGTGAAAGACAAGAGAAAAGCCAGAGAAGACAAATAACAACTTGACCCACTAGCTAAAAAGGGAAATCCAGAAAATTAAAAATGAATCAATCAGTAAATATCTAAGCGATGATCAGAGCTCAGATTATTCACTCTAGAAAGCTGCAAAGAGGTTGAAGACACCAATTAAACCAATGCCGCCCACGAGAAGAATTCTGCTGAGCTGATTCCCGACTACCAGTTTGGGTTTCGTAATGAACATGTAACAGTCGATCAAGTGCATCGAATAACAGATGCCGTAGAAAAATGTTTGGAAGAAAAGAATACATGCTCATTCATTTTATTGGAAGTGGCCCAAGCATTTGATAAACTCTAGCATCAAGAATTAATTATGAAATTAAAAATATACTTTCGATACTACATTGGAAAGCATATTTGTCATAGCATATTGTCCAGCTCCTGGAATTATATATAATTCAGCAAACTTTCAGATTTAAGCAAGATAATGAATGCTCAGATCTAAAACCAATAAATGCAGGAGTTCCTCAAGGCAGCATACTGGAACCAGTGCTTTACCTGTTAAACACATGCGACATCCCAGTGGTAGGAAACATCAAACTAGCCATATTTGCTGATGATACTGCAGTCTTAGCAGTTGGAAACACCATAGAAGAAACAACTACTAATCTCCAAGGCATAATAAAGGACATAAACGCTTCGACCAAGGCAAAAAATTAATGAACATCATATCACGAACAGAAAAATAAATTACCAGTCAGTGGAATTACAGTACAATTCCAACTAAAGAAATAGCTAAATACTAGGACCTTAACCTGGAGACCAAACTGGAAAGAGCATGTTAAAATGAAAACAGAACAATGTAAACTTAAAAATAAAAATATGTATTGGCTGTTGGGAAGAAATTCCCAGTTGTATATCAAAAACAAAATACTGCTCTCCCAGCAAGTGCTTAAACCGGTATGGACGTACGGCCTTCAGCTATGGGGTTGCACCAAAAAAAGCACTTACAATTTCCTCCAAGTATTCCCGAACCGAGTGCTAAGATGTGAATGAAGATCTTTATCGGAAACAACAGGTGAGGACAGTTGAAGAAGAAATTAAGAAGATTACCCATTAAGATTACCCATTAAGTCATAAGGAGAGGCGCCACAAACATCCAAACTTTGAAAAGGTTCAACTCTTAAATAATCAAAACTTAGTGCGGCTCAACGGTTCAAGGGAACCAAACCTTTTCTTTTGAGATTGCGTAACGGTACACAGGTAACGGTACACGGTACACAGGTAATAGTGCAGTAATAGATCAGTGAACACCAGAGTTCTGTGTGACCACATTAGTTAGGTGTGCAAGACTAGGATTCAGCGTTGTGAATATCCAGACTCAAGTAAATATAATAATTTAAGTTATACTTAAAATGCTTAAGATTAGATTAGATGCATTATTAATTTTCAAAAAAAAACCTTCCAAGTAATAACTGCAAAATTTGATGCTACATTTCAATTTGCGAAAGCATCGTTAATCAAATAGCAAAAGATGCCATCTACCGAGTATATGCGGTTTTTTTATACCAGGTAACAAATGGGCATTAATTTAATCAATTATATGGTATTTATTCAGTATAAATTAAATAACAATTTTTGGTATACGGAGTATACATCACAAACAAAAAAAAATGTTTTACTAATTTATATATCAACCAAGAAAGCGTTACCAGTTTATATTTATAAAAACAACATTACTAATTTTAAAACAGAACTGCCCGAAGGTTGATAGAAAATATCCGAAAGGACCCTCGGGAAGTGGCTATTGCGTCGCTTACCAGGGGTCAGGAAGCCGCCGGCCACTTCCGCACTCTCGCTGATGAATCCACGGATTTTTGCCCATTCGTCAGAGCCGGCGGCCCAGTTATTACGGTCCCACTCACCAACACCTAATTAAGTAATTGATGTTTTCATTTAATGAATGATTAGTGTCATGCAATGAATATGAACAACAGGAAAGACAAAAATCAGTGTAGGACCTTTTTATGTGATAAATTAGCATTTTTCTACATAATGTCCAGATTTTTAGATTGTTTGACCATTTAACGTTATATATTGTCAATGTATATATATATATATATATATATATATATATATATATATATATATATATATATATATATATATATATATATATATATATATATATACATTGACAATATGTATATGTTGTATAAAACAACCAAATCGCTAATCTTAGTTTATCTAACGTTTATCTAATTTTACGTTTAAATATAATATAAATAAACATATTGTTTAAACATTTCGTTTCAACAAGACAAAGAAACAAGATTTTTTTAGATTTTTGATTTTTAAATGTAATCGTCTGCTAAATAAATCGCTGGGAACCAAATCTGGCTAATATGGAGCATGTGGAAACCCTTTGACTCGTTGATCATGAAGTTTTGCAGCAGCAATCAGAGGCATATGTGCAGACGCATTATCGTTGTAAAAGGGTAATTTATTTCTGCCTAGATAAGGACGTTTAAGTTGAAGAGTACCAAACTTAAAGAGATTTACCACTAAACACCAAATATTTTTTTTTGAACTGCTCTACGCACGTTTCGCTAACCATGTTAGCATCATCAGAAGATGATTAATGCACATTAAATCATCTCCTGATGATGCTAACATGGTTAGCAAAACGTGACATCGAGCAGTTCAAAAAAAGCGATTTGGTGTTTAGTGGTAAATCTCTTCAAGTTGAGTATTTCGCACCAAAGGTTCCAATAGAAGAATTGATTGAAGAGTACCGTTTAATTGGTCCTACGCTATATTCTGAACTGCTAAACCACCTTAAGTGTCTTCGGCAAATGACATACATAAAATAATATCTTAAGATTCATCCTCCTCTGTTAACTTGTCCTGCAGAGGAGAGTGGTGCGATGCGTTCTATCCGAAATCATCGTCGTGGATCCAACTGCGGAAACACCACGGAAGAGAAGACAATGGTGTCACAGCGACCAAGCGAGTGGAACGTGGGTCGCGTTCTATGCGCGGCTGGCCATATTCCGATGTAGTTATAAGCATAACATCACGAAAATACCAGAAAACCGCAGTCCTTAATTTTCCTGTAGAACCTTGGCGTAATTTTATCTGGTCCCACCCACTGTTTGGAATAATAAATCTGTTTTCCTAAAATATCGAATAATCGATGAAAATCTGTAGAACGCGTTTAAATAAATCTAATCATTCTTGAGAAGTATTCATTCGAATGCATCTGTGGTCCACTGTTAACAAACGCGATATCCATAGAACGGAGAGCTTTATGATCCATAACATTATGCAAAATATATTGGATATAATTTATCGAGATCTTTGTAATGCCATCAAGTTCACATGCCTTAAACCGAGGATAATGTAATACGTTGTGAATTTTTGTGATGGTTTTGTCGATCGTAGCGGATTTTAGGAGTCACCGTTCCGCATTTTCAATGAATGTACGACTACATTTAAGGTAGTTCCAGCGTAAAACCCCTTTTCGACAGATTTTGCCCATTTTTTTTGTCACAGATTAAGAATGACGCTTACTAACAAATTCTGAAGTTTAAAATTTTTTGGCCGTTTGGAACCTGAGATATTTAATTACAAAGTTTGCAATTTTCAGGGTGACTCTCCATTTAAAGCCTGTCAAACTTCCTATGCACCCAACTACTTTCTATTGTATTAAAAAATCTCTCGACAGAATTAAAATAAAATGCGAGAGTAAAGAGAAATGTTTTTAAAATAAATAAAAAAAAAAGTAGCACATTGCCGTTTTGTTTACGAAATATAACAATTTAAAAAATTAGTAATTTCACAATTTCAACGCATTATTTCTATGGTTAACAGTAATCTAGCAGCACTGTGCGTACAGCTGTATCGAGTAGTGTAGAGTAAAGATTTTTTATCTAATAAAACATTTTAAATTTGTTTCCAAGTTCTCTATGATACGCCTTCCTTCTCCTAGATTTAGCTCTTTTTATTTTGCTTTCTTTATGGCGTAATTGCTTTGGCATTTTTTAAATTAATATTAACAATTTTTTTGAATAACGTGATCGCATGAGTGTACTAACAGTAGTGTGATGACACTCAGCTGGACGCACATTGGACGCACATTGGACGCAGTACAAGAAAATCTAACACTATATATATACGCCATCCGACGGAAGGTTGGCGAAAATAATGGGTTATTGGCTGTGGATAGGGTCTGCCTATTCTTGACAGTATGGTATATGTCGGCGCCCTGAAGAGTCTGAATCTCGAGAGACGAAACATATGTCACCCAGTTGAAGGGGTAGGTGGGGCTTCTTCCCGGTCAAGCAACCAACAAAAGTGTTTATTTAGGCGGAGACGCAGATTGTTGAGTGTTCCACATGAGATTGTGGAACCGAACGGTTGGATGTGTGATGATACTCAGCTACTGCTGTCTCATTGGACGCAGTCCAAGAAAATGTAACAGTACATATACACGCCATCCGACGGGAGGTCGGCGAAAACATGGGTTGTTGGCTGTGGATAGGGTCTCCCTATTCTTGATAGTATGGTATATGTCGGCGCCCTGAAGAGTCTGAACCTCGAGAGACGAAACATATGTCATCCAGTTGAAGGGATAGGTAGGGTTCCTTCCCAGTCCAGCAACCAACAAAAGTGTTCATTTAGGCGGAGACGCTTGTTGTGTGTTCCACATGAGATTGGGGAACCCAACGGTTGGATGTGTGATGATACTCAGCTACTACTGTCTCATTGGACGCAGTCCAAGAAAATCTAACAGTACATATATACGCCATCCGATGGGAGGTCGGCGAAAACATTGGTTGTTGGCTACACATATATACACACACATATATATATATATATATATATATATATATATATATATATATATATATATATATATATATATATATATATATATATATATATAGATATGTGTGTATATATGTGTAGTATATATATGTATATATGTATATATATGTAGTATATATGTGTAGTATATATATGTATATATGTGTGTAATATATATATATATATATATATATATATATATATATATATATATATATATATATATATATATATATATATATATATATATATATATATACATACATACATATATATATATATATATATATATATATATATATATATATATATATATATATATATATATATATATATATATATATATATATATGTGTGTGTGTGTGTGTGTGTGTGCTCAGAGCAACGTTGCCAAATCATCATAACCAAAACTATTTGTTAGTATGCGTGAATATCTGGTTACCGTGGCTTCTCTGTCGAAAAAGAGTTTCACCCTGGAACTGACTTAAGGGGGAAATCTTTTAGAAATTCCAAAAAATCGATTTTTTTTCATGTTTCGAAAATATATTATATTTAGAGTATACTGGCAAGAAGAAAAATAAAAATATTAAATATTTACGGAGTTATCGCACATACGGTCGAGCGCGCCGGAGCCCGTATATCGCGACCCAGACAGCTTAATCAGCATCTTGGCCTCTGTGATGCGCAAAATTTTGTACTTTTTTTTCTGAGTATTCTTTATATCTATAAAATGATTGTTTTTAAGACGATGTGTAGACATTCCAATGCTTTTTATATTATTAAGATATCTTTTTTATGTTCTTATATAATATCGCTTGAAAAAAATTCTACAAAAAGGCATTATCAAGGTAATCAATTTACTGATAAACACGGAGAAAGTTTCGGGCCAAGTACAAGTGATAATGCAAATGTATTTGTGTGTATAGTACAAGTATAATTATTGGCACCGATGCCAAAATTTTCGCTGAAACCACCGATGAGGCGCGAGTAACGAGACAACCGGAGGAGTCTTTCCAATACAAAAACAGCCCGTACATCCCGAAAATAATAGCAGGCAGAAAAATACCAGCTTTTCGAAGAGGTTGAAGGTCTATTATATGCACCTGGGATCGCTAATTCATCGGTAAGTCACTAAAACTAATCGTTTTATCGTGCTGAAAATATAAATGCGATTATCTCTAAACTGTGTTTTCAAAAACTGCTCGCTCCGTAACTCAAAAATTATTGATCTATTTGGCTGAAATTTTGGGAGGCTTTTCTCTATATTATCATCACAAGGATATACCGAATGTTTTAAGGATTTTGTGTAAATAAACTATTTTTTGGAATAAAAATATCGAAAAAATAGAACACACTTTGAACATTTTTTGTTTTAAAGCTCACTTTATTTCTAATGTAATACTTTTTTATAGTTTTATAGGTTTATCCTTCCCGGGTATATATCAGAAACAGAAAGAAATGATTTTTTGTGTTTCAGCTGAATAGAAAAAGTGTAACGAGTGCAGCACTTTTGGACTTCCCGCCAAGAAAAACTACTGTGCTGCTATTTTATAAAATAATAATAATAGTAATAATTTTATTCTCTTCAAAGATCAAATAAAATGTTGTTAAAACTTTAAAATTATACGATTATTTTATCACCTTTAAAAACATTTTTGAAAAATTACTAATTTTGAGGCGTCTAAAGGAATTTCCCCTCTTAAGGGCTAAAATTCATTAAAATAAAGTACTTCATAATTGATCGCCACAAACAAGCAACTAAAAGCTTGCGTTTGAAAGTTTGCAGCACGTCATCTAATTAATCATACTTAACAAATATCATAGTAATGTTTATAAAAAAAAACTTTTTTATAAAAAAAACTCAAGAACTTATAAGCCACCCTTATAATAATGAAAAAAGCTACTTCATAAACTGATAAATTTCAAAATCTTTTTTTTGTGGGTACGTATTATAAATTAAATAAAATTGCCGCAAGCAAACCATATAAAAATATAACTCAGCCTAATTTAGAAAGAAACAGAAAAAGAAATCATCAGTTCACCCCTCAAACAAGCTGAATATAGGAAGCGGTGGGCTGTTCGTGTGTCACGCGTACTCCCAGTTAAGTCCCATCACGTGTCACGACGTTCACCAGCCCGCCGCGATATCTAAGAAGTTGACAACCGACATCGAAGCAGTCCGTGATTTCGACCCACGTGTATGAATGTTCCACCGCGAGGCGGCGTTTGCGATTCTGCTGGAATCGAAATCGTGGGGCGAACTCGTCCCGATAAGATTTCGTCTGATGGATATCGTGTGTGGAACGATCTCGAGATTTATTGAATCTGCCGGACCAGAACGAAACCGTTTAATGCAATCAATGTATAGAATTACAAAATTTCCTTAGTTTGTTAATGGGGATCTATGTAACATGGCGGATTCGAACCTTTACAACAAGAAAATAAAAGCTCTGGTAAAAATTATTGTTGGCTTTTTGTATTATTTTAAAATAATTAAAACATCAATCTATGAGAGCCTACTAGTCTTTCTTTATAAAATGTGTACAACCACTTGGATGTTGTTTAGTTTCTCTGGAATAATAATCCATAGTTTTAGAGAAATCAGTGGATGATCACCCTCTAAATTCTAAAGAGTTTATCCAGTAATATTTTATCCGTACAAAAATACAGCTGAATTGTTCGCTGGAAAGTTCGCTAACTCCCATGGCCCATTTCTAAGATACTACACCTCGTCAGGTAGGACTATCCTCATCACTGATCTCTCAGCAGCAACCGACAATGCAGATTTTCAATATAACATAGAAAAAAGCGGCAATACATTTAGAATTATTTATAACTTCGAGCATGAGGACCTGGAAATAAGGTATAATAAGGTGACAAAAATCTTAATTGCCAATTACCTCCCTAATTTATTCTCTTATTTAATCACATAACCGCTCAATCTCTCGAAAATATGATAAACGTTTGAAACCACTTTTAAATACTATTAATAAATTGGATTATTCCTTTTTTATAGTATATATATATATATATATATATATATATATATATATATATATATATATATATATATATATATATATATATATATATATATATATATATATATATATATATATCCTGACCTCCTTAGTTCTACTTTTTCACTTCTTCCTGTTTTTAGATCCGGTTCCATCTCCTTCTAACTCTTCATCTTGCTCTTCTCTGCAATGAGTACCTAATGTTCTCTCCTTCCAATTATTCCTTTAGTTCTTCATTTCATTTCATTTGTAGGTATTCTGTTTCCAGTGCATATATATATATATATATATATATATATATATATATATATATATGAACACTTTTGTTGGTTGCTTGACCGGGAAGGAGCCCACCTATCCCTTCAACTGAATGGCACATGTTTCGTCTCTCGAGGTTTCAGACTCTTTAGGGCGCCGACATATACCATGCCATCAAGAATAGGGAGTCCCTATCCACAACCAACAACCCATGTTTTCGCCGACCTCCCGTCGGATGGCGTATATATGTAGTGGTAGATTTTCTTGGACTCCGTCCATTGAGACAGCAGTAGCTGAGTGTCATCAGACATCCAAACCGTTGGGTTCCACAATCTCATGTGGAACACACAACAACCTGCGTCTCCGCCTAAATGAACACTTTTGTTGGTTGCTTGACCGGGAAGGAGCCCACCTATCCCTTCAACTGGATGGCACATGTTTCGTCTCTCGAGGTTCATCAGACTCTTCAGGGCGCCGACATATACCATACCATCAAGAATAGGGAGTCCCTAGGTGGGCTCCTTCCCGGTCAAGCAACCAACAAAAGTGTTCATTTAGGCGGAGACGTAGGTTGTTGTGTGTTCCACATGAGATTGTGGAACCCAACAGTTTGGGTGTCTGATGACACTCAGCTACTGCTGTCTCATTGGACGGAGTCCAAGAAAATCTACCACTACATATATATATATATATATATATATATATATATATATATATATATATATATATATATATATATATATATATATATACTCATTTCATTTTCTCATCTCATTTTCGAGTGTTCTTTCTGATCCTCCACACCTCTCTCATCCTTTCTCCGCGGATTATATTTCTCTCCTCCGTCCACCTTGTCCCCGATCTCCTCGAAACTCCGCTCTCTGATGAAACGTTCCACATACGTATTTTGTTTCTCTATGTTCTTCTATCCTCAATCTTTGTCCGGCCCATTTGTGCCCTTCCCAGATCAGCTCTGACTTGTAGGATCCATGGCACTGTTGACTTGACTCCTTGTATGTATGTAAGAATGCTATTGGTGAGTCTTGTCGGTGGGAGTCTACTGATATGTCCATAGAATTTCAACTTTCTTTTCCTTATGTACGCCACTACATTGGACATTCTCTCTGTGGTCTTTCTAGAATGTATTCTTCCTCTGTCAGTTTTGGACCGATAATTTTTCTCATAATTTTGCGTTCTTCTTTTAATATGTTTTCTATGCCGTTTTTTGTGTGGAGTGTAAGTGTCTCATTTGCGTATAGTACCTCTGGTTTGATTGCTGTGTTGTAGTGTCTTATTTTTGCGTGTATGGATATACATTTCTTATTGTAGACACTGTGTGTCTTGCCGTATGACCTCTTCATTTTCTGAAATCGAGTCTTTTGTACTATCTTCTCTCCTCCTGTGGGTTCGAGGATCTCGCCTAGGTATTTGAAGTAGGTAACCCTATTTATTTTCCGTACTTTGTTCAAATTTTGGACATCTAATTTTGAGCAGAAGAATTCGGATTTTTGAAAGGAGATTTGTAGACCGACTTTCTCTGCACATTCCTTGAGGACTTCCATCTGTTTGGTTGCCATTTTTTCATTGTCTGCGAGTATGACTAGGTCGTCTGGGAAAGCTCGGCATTATATTTCTATGTTGTTTTTGGGTCGTCCGAGTCGTATTGGTTTCCAGTGTCCTTGATTTTTCAGTTCTTTTTTCCATTCCCTTATGACTTTGTCCAGTCCATCTCCTTGGCGTAGTCCGGTTTTAATCAGGAAGGGTTCGGAAATTTCTCCCATAACTTTCACTTTTGAGGTTGGGTCGGTCAGTGTCAGCTCGATCAATCGTAGTGTTTTGGGGTCGAGTCCTTGTTCTTCTAGGAGGGTGAATAGAGATTTTCGGTCAATGCAATCGTATGTTTTCTTGAAGTCCATAAACGTGCAGATGATTGGGACGTTCCTGATAGTTTTGTATTTGAGTATTGTTTTTAAGTTAAAGATTTGGCCCCTGCATGAGCGACGAGGGCGAAAGCCTGCCTGGTACTCGCCAATTTTGTGTTCTAATTGTTCTTGTGTTCTCTGAAGAAGGCATGCTGAGAGGATTATCTTCACCGGATGTATTGTTATTCTTTAGTTTGCGTATGTGCCTTTGGATTTCTTCTTGTGTTGGTGGTGGTGATTCTGAGTAAGTATAGACACAATTTTCCATAGGAAATCTTGTGACGCGTTCTAAGCAATTGAGGAGATCAGAGAAATAGTGTGCCAGCTCCTGACAATTCTCTTGATTGGTTAGTGCTAATCTCCCATTCCACTTTCTGAAACAAAGATTTTGTGGTGTGTATCCACGGATGTCTCTTGCGATAGTCCTATAAAAGTCTCTCGTGTTGTAATTCCGGAAATTCTCCTCTATAGAGTATAGTTGTTCCTTCATGTACTTCCTTTTAGTTTGCCTGATAATCTTTGCGGTCTGTTTTCTGTTACGTCAAAAAGCTTTTGACTTTCTGGGGATTTTTTAGTGTTGTATTCCTGAAATACTCGTTTGCGTCGCTGCGATACACTTTTGCATTTCTGTAGATGTGCTTTCTTGTGATGAATTCTGCCTGGGGTGAACTTGACTTTGATTCGTGTTAGGGAGAGGTCTGAGTCAATGTTCGCGCCCCTGCGGACTTAAACATCTTGGATCTTTCTTTGTTGTGGGTATGAGATCTCAACGTGGTGTATCTGGAATTCTCCAATCTGTTGTATGGGCGATCTCCATGTCTTCTGTTTTCGTGGAAATTTTCTAGGCGTCATCTCACATATACATCATAAAGTTTGACATTGTTGACTGTGTTACTTAGCGACTTGAAAATTTCATCTTAACTCATGATAATTTTCGTGTGATAATT
Organism: Cosmopolites sordidus; assembly: GCA_031761425.1. Taxonomy (NCBI): domain Eukaryota; kingdom Metazoa; phylum Arthropoda; class Insecta; order Coleoptera; family Curculionidae; genus Cosmopolites; species Cosmopolites sordidus. The sequence continues at coordinate 97,639 of JARFXV010001874.1, read as the reverse complement.
TACTACCACTTTCGTAGTGGACTGTCTCAACAAGAGTGAATCCATCAACTCACTTTTGGCGATAAAGCACCATCTAAAACCACTGTATATCACTGGTTTAGTGAATTCAATCGTGGCCATCGTTTGATCACGGACGAATTTAAAGAAAGTCTTCCAAAATCGGTTGTTGTGTTAGAAAACATCGATAGTGTGCGCGAATTGATAAAGCAAGTTCGTCATGTGACAAACCGCGAAATTAAGGCATCCCTGGGCATTAGTATCATAAGCATACACAAGAATTTACGTAAACATTTAGCCTTGAAAAAGATTTGTGCGCTTTAGATTTCGCATAATTTGACAATTGCTCAAAAAAAGGCTCGTGTCGATTGGTGCAAAAAACTATTGAAAAAATATAATGGTGGTAAAAAATACAATCGTAATTTTGGATCTACGCGTATGAGAGCAAAAGTAAAAAGCAGGTGACTGTATGAATCTTTCAAAATGAGCCAAATCCAACAAAAGTTATTCGCGCCAGAAGCACTTCGAAGCAAATGGTCGCCTGTTTTTTGGGATAAATGGTCATGTGGCTACAGTGCCACCAGAGAATCGTAGAACGTTCAATTCTGAATGGTGCCCAACCATTTATTTGCCACAAGTCTTTGAAGAAATAAGAAAAAACAACCAGCGACGCAGGATCATTTTTCGCCATGATGAGTGAGCTCACACACATCGGACCGAACAACTCAATACTTGAATGGTCAAAACATCGAATTGATGGGGTATCCGCCGTAAAGTCCTGATTTGACACCCAATAATTTCTTTTTGTTCCCGTTCCTGAAGAATAAACTACGTCCGTCCATGAAGGATAATCTACGTGTTCTACGATTTTCGACGCCAGATGTGGTTAATGCATTCAAAATGCATGTATTAGAGATATCTGAATCGGAATAGAAAAAGTGCTATAAAAATTGATTCAAACGTATGCAAAAATGTATCGATCATCGCGGAGAATATTTTGAAAAACAATAAAATCATTTTCAATGATAAATATTGGTTTTTGTTTATTATTCCGGATACATAATATATATATATATATATATATATATATATATATATATATATATATATATATATATATATATATATATATATATATATATATTAATGAAATATAATGTAATTATAAAATATTGTAATTTGTAGCCTTTATATTGTAGGCTACAAAATAGCTGCTGTCAGATAGCACAAAATAACTGACACTCTAAATGTTTTGAATAGGAACATTAATGAATCTGATACACCTAACTGGCCAACGACATTTTCTTTTAGTCAAAATCAGTGGTTATTAAAGATAGGAATCTTTAAAAAAATCTGGAAAAAAATTGTTTTTTCAGTCGATTATTTCTCTAAAACTTCAGTCAATTCATAATTGATTCTGACATCGATTTTAAACACCAAACTATATATTTCTTAAAATTACTATACAACAACAATACAAAAATATTTTAAGCTTATTATAAAATTTATTTCTACAAGATACATACATATAGATATCATAATAAATATTGACAGAATTTTAGTCAACGATATACAATAATGTTTGAATTTGTGAAGTTTAGACAACTGTACAATAATTTCAAATATATAATTTGGTTCAATTAATTAAAAAACAACTAAAATATTTTGGTTTGATTATATAGTTCTACCGTCGGTTGACTTTTCTTTTTCTTAAGCTGTTGTTTGCACATTAATTAATAAATAATGTTAAATATACACTATGAAAATATTATTTCTACATTCACCGTAGCCATATTAGACAATAAAACAATAATATTACTTAGCTACACCTTCCCTCCAGATAACAATCAAATGGACCATATGAGTCACAATATCCTGACCAAATGGACCACAATATTCGAAACGCAAAAACCCCGAAAACAACATACGGGAAGCAAAAAGGCCGTTACAACGTCAATTTTATTGCGTTTTCTATGGAAAAACTAGGAAATCGATCAATATTCATTGTTCAATCCGACTATTAAGTAGAGAGTGGTGTAGATCTTCGCTGGGGGTTGATGGACATAGGGTGGACCGAGCACATGCAGGGAACGAGGTCTCGTAAAACTTACAAAAAGGGGCCACGCGACCCACGACCTATTTTTTTTTGGGGGTCTCTGACCCACTGCAATTCTATAATTCGACGTAATGTGATGTCCAGTATTTTGCGTTTATAACAGCTGCGTTACACAATACTTTATACATAATACTAGAGAATTATAATATCTCTTATATCAACCTCATAGTGTCCACCCATTCATGCATCTCTAGAAAATAAATAGTTTACATTTCACGTGCTAAAATTCTTTTTGTAATAATTAATCATTTATATAGTAAGTATAAAACATGTATATAATAAGCATTTTTGAATATAACAGATTAAGAACAAAACAATCAAGTAAAGGAATTCATATGTAAAAAGTCATTATACAGGGTGATTTAGGAGGAAATGTTAATATTTCAGCTATATATTCAGGGACCCAAAAATTAAGAAAATGTACCTTTACTTTTTTTACTGCTAGGCAATTATTGTTTATAGCAGTTAATTGATAGTTTGTCATTAGCAAATTGTTTTAAAGTTCTTTCATTGATTTCATTAAGCCTTCGTTATTCTCTCGTCGTAAATATGCTGATATATTATTTGTTTATGGTTTTTGTAATGGAAGCTCAAATCGCGCAGTCTCCAAATATCAGCGTCGTTTCCCGAATCGGAGACTGCCAGATAGAAGGGTTTTTGAACAAGTTTTTATCACTGCTAAAGAATCTGGTATATTTCCAAGTGCGAGAATTGTATCTGAACGGCAATTGAAACTTGATCCTGAATAAGAAGAGGCAATCCTTGGCATTGTTGAAAATGTTCCAAATGTAAGTACAAGGCTGATTACAGCCAAATGACACAATCGTCTGCTTGGAAGACTCTGCGCATGAATTGGTATCCATTTCATTTACAACCAGTACAACATTTACAGATTGGTGATTTTGCGTTAGGGATCAAGTTTTGTAACTGGATAAATTCAAATCGGAGATTATACAAGTATTTCTGTTCACCGATGCAGTGCAGTTCACTCGTGATGGCATAAATAATTCTCATAATGAACATCGATGGTCCAATGAAAACCCTCACGCTACGGCTGAACATAATTTTTAACATCGATTTATCATTAATGTGCGGTATGGTATGCTAAAAATTGAAATAATCGGTCCATTCATATTCGACGGTCATCTTACAGGAGAAGTTTACAACATCATGGAGCTCCCGCTTACAAGTAAGAAATTTCTTAAACAGCAACTTCCCAAACCGGTGGATTGGAGGAGGTGGTTCGTACAATTGGCCAGCTAGATCACCACACCTTAAAACTCTGGATTATTGTCTTTGGGAATGGTTTAAATCTTTGGTATATACAACTAAAATATATGCTCGAATATATACTCGACCGGATAGTAAATGCTGCAGCAGTTATAAGGAACCGACCCGAATCCATTCATAGAGCAATCCGAGCTGTGTATAAGAGAGCTCACAAGTCCTTAGAAGTAAATGGTGGTATTTTTGAAAACTACAAAACGTAGTCTAACTATTTATTATAAAAGTAATATTAAAAAAATCTTAAATATTTTAATTTTTGTTTACCCCTGTATCTCTGTAACAGTTGAAAGTAGGACCCATGTTTATAGAATTTTTTATATTCATTTCCGATCCCTAAATATGTAGCTGAAATAAAAGCTCTCCTCTATAAAATGAAACTGCCATCATTAGAATCGAGAAACGGATTGTCAAGTTATAGCATTTAAAGTGACAGTATATTTTGTCACCCCGTCACAAAAACACGATGGAACAAAGAGCTAATATTATATTTCGTTTAAAGCTCAATAAAATTTTCACAGAAACATTTGAGTTGATGAAAAAAGTGTATGGTAATGATTGCTTAGTACACCGTATACCGCCGTACACGTGTGTTCGAGTGGAATAAGCAATTCCAGGACGGTCATGATGTTTTGGAAGACGACTCAAAGCCAGGCCAGATTTTTACGACTCTAAAGATATTATACTTCGGGAATCCATTCCGCAGTGTCAAAATGCCATTTGTAAATATGATCTAGGTATTATGGAGCGTTTGGAGAAGAGAATAATTCGAGTGAGGATCGAATATTGCGCGCCGGGAAGTTCTTATAGGACCGTCGCTGTTTTTAATTTTTTGGCGAAAAAAACAAGCTTGTACCCTTCAACATCTTCCGAATTCGCCTGATTTGTCTCGGTGTGTCTATTTTCTGTTCCCGAAACTGAAACTGGCCATGAAAGGAACGTTTTATGACAGTGTTACACAAGTCCAAGAAGCCGTGACAAGGCTCATTGTTATGCTAGAATTGGTTGAATGTGCCTAGGAGTGTATTGATGCGAAATGGATATCTTTTAAATAAAAATATATAATTTTGACAAAATAACTAACTTATTCGAAAAGTTCCGTTGTTTTTACAGCATACTGTGTATAACATGTATTCACTAAATTCTTCACATGCTACTGCCACCTGGGATAATACGAAATAAATTTATACTCACTAAGTAATATATATAAAATACTTCTGAGCACGTAAGACTGTAAACCTTTTAACGTTTAACTTTAATCTACATTTATAATAAGTTGTTGTATATTATTAGTAAATGATATATAGAAATCTTCTATTTTAATATAAATAAACATGGTTTATCGAATTTACTCAACTTTCGTTGGGAATACTATATATAACCTTCCTAATATATATCGTTTTTTAACATATTCGGAATTTCCAATTTAGTGTTATTTGCATTAGGAACTTTTTTTTGGCGGTTTTGATAACTAGCATTGTCCATTACAATTACGCTTTCCTTAGGCACATTGGGCAAAAGTCTATTTATATACCAATCTTCAAAAAGTTCTGCTGTAGTATCGTCATAGTAGTCCAAAGATGAATGTTTAATATTTTTGGAGAACAACCGTAAACAATTTGGAACCCATCTATCCTCGGAACCAGCATGTAAAATTGTAATTGTTTTTCCCTTGTTCGCTAGGGCTTTGGTTTGGTATTTTTTTGATGTACCTACCCATCCTTTTGCTGGTGTCTCATGTGTATCGAACCATGTTTCATCAAGGTAGACAATGGGACGATTTTCTAATCTGTATTTTTTTGTGATTCCATTAATATTTATCTTTTATTAATGGTCCGATATGTAAAACCCTTTTGAGATAATATTCTCCGGAGGCTAGTTAGCTGCAAAGAATTTTGGTTTCATCGTTCCTTAGTCGCTGTTGCAATGAATGCAATGTAAGCACCTTTTGCTCTTCATACATAACATACTTCTTATTTGTCGCTTTCGTCAATACATTTGCTCTTACCAGAATTACTACGGACTTTTTTGGCTTTAATTGGTTTCGTCATAATATCTTTAACTGTAGACAACGGAATTTTCGTTAATGAAGACGTGTCTGCTGCGACTGCATTTACATTAAACCCCGTATTCAATAAAGAAACATACACTTTTTTAACAATTTGCTTAGCATAGGGCGATAAATGTTTTCTTTTAAAATTAGCAATACCGGAGGCAGAATGATCATTATCTTGTCAAGAACTCCACATTTTTAGCACGTTTGGAATAACAAAAAATACGATCGAAATTATAGAATTGCACTGTTTAAGAAAATAATGCAAACTAAACTAAAATACTTTGAAACTATTAAACCAAGTATAAAATTAATTTTATCTTTTTACCTGTTATTTTATTAGGCCCGGCTCTGTTTACGACTTTTGTAACTTTGTCGGGTTTCGTTACGACGGGGATTCTTAAAAGTTTAATGCAGCCAATCGGCCAACGATATATCTTGAACCGCACTATACTAGTTATGTGCTTTTTCTAAAATACTTGTGAATGTTTCTAGGTAAGAGTGTAAAATCTGACAAGGAATCACCCCTCAGTCACGCCAGTTCGAGGCTGGGTAAGGCCGGATACCTTCTGAGAAGTTTTCCACGTTGGTTACTCGCCAGTCGGTAGGTCCTCGAGATACTTATGATTAAGAACAAAACCAAGGGTTGATAGCCAGAGGGGGGTACTGACCGGAATTTTGGGTAGCCGATAACCGTGGTTCGGAATCCACATTATGCTGTGGGTCCAGTAGCTAACTAGCCTTTTCAGTTGCTGATGCTCTTGTTGTCAGTTGCAGTTGCCTCTAATCGTAAAGCTTAACTTAAACATGGTATTGCGTTTTATAGATAAGCTTATTAAAATTACTTTATAAGATGCAATTGCAGATTCAATTTTGTTTTTTATTGAAAATATTTTAATAATTCTCTTTTTAGAAAACCTTCTGGAAATTTTCGTAAAATAAGCGCAATAAAAGCGACTTCAAAACAAACCGGCAAGAAAATACGATACCAAATAATCAATAATTGGACACAATAGACGACCAGTCATTGTCTTTTATGACAAGTATTATTAATGAATCTTCAGGTCTCTATCTACTGGGTAAGAAACAAACGACCTTGCATTATTGTACAAGAAAAATTAGTTTGTATAGTGCAGTTATTCGGAAAAAGAGAGGGTATTTCACTTAACTAGCACTACTTGGCTAACACTTAAATCATATTTTGTGTTATAACACTTATAACACAAAAATGGAGAATGTCGTACATATTAAATAATCTGCATTATTGTCTGCGTCCTGAGCTTTCTTCGCTTTGTCTGTGTCTGCTTTTAACAATATTGTAATTTTTTTGTGGAAAAACAGCCGTTGAAAAAATTGAATAATTGTTGGCTATTTTTTTTTGTTTTATATTAATATAGTAATCCGTAACCAGTTCGGCATTCTATTGTATGTAATTATTTTGAAACGAGTGTTTTAACGTATATACATAACGACATGAAATGATAATGCATTTATTATAAATAATCGTAAATACATATATATATATATATATATATATATATATATATATATATATATATATATATATATATATATATATATATATATATATATATATATATATATATATATATCTATATATATATATATATATATATATATATATATATATATATATATATATATATATATATATATATATATATATATATATATACATATATATATATATATATATATATATATATATATATATATATATATATATATATTATATATATATATAATATATATCTATATATCTATATATCCATATATTTATACCTATATATAGATATAAATATATGGAATTTGAATATTTACAATTGAAAATTAAAGAAGAATATAACAAGTGTTATTCAGAAAAAATTGAATGAAGAAGCGGCTAACCTTGATTTGATCAAAAACATGCAAATTCTGAATCACAGCATGAAGAAGTTGATGTCCAGTAAACAGGATTATTTGCTGGACTAAATATTTTGTTATAATCAAGCTACACAACATTTTCACGGTCATAGTAAAGTTTATAGAGTTAAGAGTTAACGAGAGTTACTCTCAAGGAATGGTAGACGATTTTAAAGGAAAATCAAGATCAGGCGTTGGCTTGGCAGTTGGAATGCAAAATTTGTTGTATTTGAATAATCCCAACAAATTAATTCTATTCTCAGATACTGGATAGGTGGCAAAACTCATACGAAATAGGACAAGTTTACCGGAAAGGCGTCATTGTACATTTGGTAAAGTTTTTGATTACTTTGGTATACGCCATTATAGATCGACTCCAACGTGCCTGATTTCCAACATTTAACTTTTTTAACCATTGCATGACATGGAATTGTTCCTTCACATTCAATATCATATATTCTTTCAGTTATGCCATAAACAAAGCTGGTTAAAGCCGGAGGTTTTCTCAAAGTCTTCTATGTTGGCCACTTGCCAGTTAGTAAGTTTCCCAAGATAAAAGAGGTTAAGCGCAAATCAAGGTTGATAGTCCAAGGGGAGGGGTATATGATAATTCCGGCCACTAAATTACCTAGGAAGCTGATGCGCCCATTACTAAAAACAATTACCTTTGCTTTTACTTGGATACAAAGAAATAAACGCTTCATCACAGTAACATCTCCGACAGTCTTGCGATAATTGCGAATATTTTAATCAGGGTTAGATTATTCTGTAGACTCAGAAAGCATTTTCATAATTAGGTTTTTAATTCCAAATAAAAGATCATTATCATAATACAAAATTTCCAGTCAATTCCAAATCTCATAGTATGGGGTCTAAATATTATTTCCTTATATAGAAAAAATATCTTAAAAAATTAATCAATATTAAGTAATTTGTGAACAAGATAGTAATTATACGAGGTGTGAAGAAGTACGCATGGGCCAAGCGTCAGCGACCAACAGCTGTTTAGCGTGAAGCCTTCTCTTTCGAATGCAGTACCTCTCGCTTCTGCAAACAAATTCCTATAACCGTAGCCTTCGTTCGCATTGGAGTGGTTTTTTTGTTTCGTCGGAAGGAAAAGGAAAAATATTTTCGTAAATTTAACCACCTATTCTTTGCATTATTTTGAAGGATAAATTTCCTTAAAACATGTATCTAAAATAAAACTATTTCCGTGGCATACAAGTTAAAACATTTCGGAACAGGTCAGAAACTTTCTTATCAATTGGCAACGTAGCTAATTGTTATTTTTACTGTCATGTATAATTCGATCAAAAGAATTTATTTTTTTGTTACATTGGTCTCTTAAGGTTTTATTTAAAAATAAAATGTAATATTTTTATTGCCATTTAATATATGTCTTTCAGTGTAAATTTGGTTTGTTTTGTACCAAAAAAAAAAAGAAAAACTTACCAACTACCTTTGGCCAATAAATCATTCACAATATTTTTATCTGTGAGAAAAATCTTTCAGTGTTCATTATACAATCCAATGGGAAAAATGGGTAGAATTATCTTCAAGAAGATGTAAAATTTGTTCTTCTCGACTTCAGGACCAATTTCTCGCTGCCGCCCATATTCTAAAATGTGAACATTCTTGAAATTTTGGAACTACACTACCTCTATTCAAAAACTTTTAAGAAACTTAGAAAAATGTTTACCGAGCTGGAAGCGGTCTTTCTGGGTACCGTTGCCCATAAATATGCCTAGCCTTCCAGGAATATTGGAAAGCGTCTCCGTAAATACGAAGCATTACGTGATATTCGGGTACAGAATATATTTTTAATTTGAAATCGAACTTAAATGCACGCACTAATCTACACTGAAATAATTTTGGTCGCAATCCTCAAATAATCTTAACATTATTAATTAAAAAAATGTTTCAACAATGTTTATTAGTTTATTTGTTAAGTAATAACCAATTAATATTTGCTAACTATGCTTTTATACATATTTCCTTAAAATGTTAATTCTTATCATAGCTTTTTGATTGGTGATTTAGTTAGTAACTTTGCATTTTTTTGCATGTCTAGTTTGAACAGCTTGTGTGAGCAGTGTTCATTAGAAATAATCTGTGTGCCAGGCCAGAAATGATGGAATTTTGAAGAAATTCAAATCAATCACTTTCAAAGCAATTAAATTTGAGTAATATCGAAATTAGAAAACCTAATAAACGTGATGAAGACTCATGCAGAAAAATAAGCCTCATCTCGGAAACAATATTATTCTTAGAAAATATATTGCAATTCAACTTAAAAGGTAAAATCAAAATCGTTTTTGACTTTCCCCGAAGACGTATCAGTATTCCGAAAGTAAACGTTCTATCCTGTTACCAGACCAAAAACGATTCTTCTTCTTTCACTGGACACGTACCGTTCGTCGTTTAATTGCCCCAGGGGTCCGCACATAGAAAGGCAAACGATTGCGTCGGAAATTTACATATTTAAGTATCGTACCACGCGTCACAAAAATGGAAAAATGGATATTACTGACCCCCCGTTACAAATAAATACCCATCACCATACAATGGGCCCTGTGACGGTGCGTATTATTTCGATGGTCATTTTCGTATTTTTGGGAATGAATAGGCTCGTCCGGTACTCGGAAGTTAACCTCTGACCCGTGGCTCGATTTTGGGGTCGAATGATTTGAATACAGGGTGAAAACAAATTAAATTAATAAAAATATCTCTGGATAATATTTTTATAAATTTATCGAACTGTTGCTGTGGAGATAGTACTTGCTCTGGCATTTAATTACAGAGAAAATCAATATTTTCAATGTTATTACACCGTGCACAACAGCATTTGAATTGATTGACAATTATGGCATTAAATTTAATAATTGTTTCTTGTTGTTTAAGCAGTGCCCTTATGTAACGACACATTAAATATTTCAGCGCCTGAAATGTCAGGACAATAGTATTTCTTGTGATATAAAATGTGACAGTACCTTTCGAATAAAATGTGGCAGTACCAGTTTGAGCGTTGGTCAAAACAACAAAATTGAACCAATGTGCTAAAATTAAGTTTTAATTTCAGTAGAGTAAAACTGCTACATAAATGTTCATGATAAGTGTTTTATAATATTTTGTGATGGTGGAAAGAGAATCGAGGACAAATTCCATTCAAGTCCCTCAATAACAAAGTGAAGACGTCCAAGAAGCGGATTCATTTTTTTTTTAACTACTAATTACTACTACTTACTAAATTTACTGTAAAGCTCATTTTAATAGGAAATGCATATCTAAGCTTACTTTAATGTACACTGGCGCACAATAGCAAGATTCTACGTGATTAGTTACAATATTGCGGTGCTCGACATCCCTCATATTAGCCTGATTTGGTTCCGTATCTAAAATGAAACGTTTCTCTGTGATATCGAAAACCCGAACAAGCTTTTCCCAATTCAGCGATTTAAAACAAGGCGTTTCAAAATTAAATACCAGGAATGCCCAAGAAAATTTTACTATCTACTCCCGCGTAACAGTAACTGAGTAAAAAATTAAATATAATAAAAACTATAAATACCCAGCGTCTTGTTTTTCATTTTCCACTAGTCAGACTGTGAATATGAAAAAGTAAGGAAAAACTTTATAGAGTGGATGCGGTATCAATTGAGAGTATAAATTGATCAATATTGCTGTTCCAACGGCGGACGAATGGGCATTCATCCAGTATTGTGGTACAGCACTTTTTCTTCGCCAAATGAAAACGATTTTTATGAAGTATTTGTTAAATTTTACCGATGGTATCCTGCGTAAGTATTTCCCTTTTCCAAATAGCTGATGCAGAAAATAGCTTGCGTATACCAGAAAACACCGACAATGGCTTTTCCAGTCGATGAAAACATCTTCGTTTTCTTCGAAGTATCTTCACCGGGTAAAACCCACTATAACCTTTTAAGTGTTCCTTCATTTTTGGTGTATATTGTTGAATCCAAGTTTCATCGACACTATTGATGAAACTTGGATTCAGATAGAAGTCCTTCGGGTTGCGCTTATATGCATTATGTGTAAAAAGTACCCGGAATTGTTAAATAAAACATAAAAAAAATAATTTGTTCAATAAAACTTATTTTGCCACCTTCAAAGTAGGCACCATCGACTGTAATACAACTATGCCACCCCATGATCAAATTCTCTATATATTGTTCGTAGGCTGATGATGGCGTAGGGGTATAGCCTTCAGCGAATGGCTTTTATCACCTCAATTGACTTTAAACGCCTATCTCGAAGGGGTAATTTTAGTTTCGGGAACAGGAAAAAGTCACACGGGGCCATAGCAGGCGAGTATGGCGCGGCCGATGACGTTTTTTGAGTTTTTGGTAAAAACTTTTACACAACGATGGTTTTGTATCATAGTACATTATAGTGGTGCAAAATCCATGAATTGTCTTTCTACAAATCGGGCCGTTTTCGGCAGATATTCTGGCGCAAACACCTCATGATGCCCAAATAGTATCTCTTATTTACCATTTGTCCCTCCGGAAAAAATCGGAGAGCATCACCAGTGTAATCCAAGAAAACTGTCAGAATTATTTTGATTTTCGAGTGACTTTGAAGAGGTTTTCGGCTCGTTTTTGAGGCGCCATTCTGAAGACTGTTGACTTATTTACATGTCGTACCCGGAGACCCATGTCTGGTCGCCCATTACGATGAGTTTCATGAGGGTGAGGTCAGTAGAAGCTTTTAATGCTCTTTTTGGGCAAAATTGAGTTCTGTTAGAACCAATCGTGTGGCGACGCGTTTCATGCTCAAAATATCAGTCATAATTATGAACAGACTTAACCCTCAAGAGAAGCTTACAAGAATACCCATGTGCTTCCCGATTCAGCACATGGGTATGCCATAGCCGTATGTCTTTCATTATTATCTTTTGATTAAATTATCCAATTTAATACATATTTTTTTAATTTAAACCTCAATCAGTATAGAAAAAGACTATATCTATAGAATGTTCCAAATAAGTAATAGTATTCCTACATCGAAAAAATCAGCAAAAATAAAAGAAAAAATTTAAAATGAGATGTTTTATTCAAACTATCATATCTAGGAGAAATTAACAGATACAAAATATCTTCCAACAGCATTTAGAATAGGACTTAATGTACTTTCAGATACTTATTACATAATTTAGCTTTATTTAAAAAATATATTTATTTAGTTAGGTAAAATTCACTGGTATGCTCTGCAAAAGACGCACAGCGAATACGATAACGCGTGGTCATTTTGAGCTAAATAGAAAATGAAAGAAACCGATAACTAAATGTTAAAAAATAAAAGTTTTCAATAAAAATACCATAGAAAATATAAGATTTATGATTTACTTACCACAAATTGTGTCAAAATCGAAAAAAACACACTATTTGTTGTATTGTATTGCGCTCATATTGGACATTGTAACTAAATACAGTGCTGCCAGTTTACAGCAGAAACAAAAATTAAAAAATGCTTTACGCGGGCTGTGTAAATGAGAAAATCCGGGTATTTTTTACACACAATGTATATCTAAACACCACTGTGAAGTGGTCAACTCTGCACCCATCTTACTTATATCTCCTTTCTAATGTTGAAATGTTCATATAACATGTTTACTACTCGTTCTTCATCTAGCATTCACTCTGCGACCAGCAAACATGATATCATGGATTTTATTGACAATTTCCTCATTAGTAACCTCAATAGATCGTCCTGACTGCGGATCCTCAATCGTACTGGTTCGTCAACATCAAAACTAAGTAAACAACGTATGAACGATACATTATAATGGAGTAGATTCCGCATAATGCTTTTTAACTTTTCTTCAATTTGCCCAATGCTTTTTTCAAATGGAAAGCGTAGTGTTCAATGCACACTGAATTTACTTTTTCCATTTACAATTATTCCATTCACACTTATTCCATTTCCACTTATTCCACTACATCTCGTTAAATGATAAAACAATATTTTGAAATTGTACTGTCCTTAACCGTTTTAATGTTGGAAGTGACTATAGCATTGTACGTGCAAAGATTAAGATAAATTGTGGAAGAGAACTGGCAAGAAAGGTAAATGGTGGATTTTGGGAAGTTGGTGTAGAGGCGCAGCGATTTTGAGATTGCTTTGTCGAACCGTTGTTCTATGTTGCAAGACCCAGAGGAGATAAAAAAATCATAGACAATTTGCTTGAAAGGGCTGTTTCAGTAGTACAAGCACAAAAACGTTTCAAACAATCAAAAATCTGATGAAAAATCTGATCTGACCCAGAGGAGATAAAAAAATCATAGACAATTTGCTTGAAAGGGCTGTTTCAGTAGTACAAGCACAAAAACGTTTCAAACAATCAAAAATCTATAATAAAAACCATGGATTTAGTGAAAAAATAGCAGACACCGAGGAATGCAGGGAGTCGAGTACGTTGAGCTTGGCAAAACTATAAGAAAAGGTATTCGAGAGAAAACGTGCCGCTTCAACACAGACCCTATGTGAACCTACCAGGATCCAAGATAAAGCTACAGCAACAATCCACTTTGATGATCTTGAAGTTGGACTAAATGTAGAGTGAAGTATACAGTAGGGTGACTCAATATCGCCTCTTCTTTTTTCAGCCTGCCTTGAAGAACCATTCCATAATGATGCATAATTGCATCTTAATGTTCTCCTTTTATAAGACCGAGAGGTGCTTTAAAGTCGCATACAAAAGCTTTAAAGAGCTGGAGAACCATTAGGCTTAAAAATAATCCACTATATATATATATATATATATATATATATATATATATATATATATATATATATATATATATATATATATATATATATATATATATATATATATCTACTCTCTAATCCACTATATATATATATATATATATATATATATATATATATATATATATATATATATATATATATATATATATATATATATATATGTATATATATATATATATATATATATATATATATATATATATATATATATATATATATATATATATATATATATATATATGTATATATATATATATATATATATATATATATATATATATATATATATATATATATATATATATATATATATATATATGTACATAAAACATGTTTAGGTGTCAAGAAGTATACAATGCAAACTGAAAAAAACATTAAACCTAATTAATTTAAATGTCACCTCTGAACCGGTTAGAAAACCAATTATCCAGATCAAACCCTAACGAAATCCATAAAAAAACAGTTGAAAAAATCACAGAAAAAATCAGGCGACAAAATATGCATATGAACGATTACAAAAAATACCCAGGGGGCAACTGCCACACAAATTAAAATAAACACTACCGTTAAAAGGGTTAAAGATTTTTTTGACCACATAAATAATGGTCCTTGTTTGTCTCAGATGAGTTTTTAGGTATATCTTTTTTTGCACGTAATTATATACTAGATCTACCGAGATATAACCGACAAGGTTTGAAAGTAACAAAAAAAACTCAGTGAAAACATTCGGATGTTTTTTTTTTTATATGGGATATGGTTGGAACTAGATTTTTAAAACCCAAGCAAAATATTAGTAATGAATTGGTAAAATTATATATTTTTTATTCATTTTAAATATTTTACTTTTTTCGTAGTTTACATGAAAACATACATAGTAACATTACATAGTAACATTCTCATTAAAGTACTCAGAATATTTTCTAAAGCAAACATTAAAAAATCTAAAGAAGAGAAATTATTAGTCTGGTTTTGGACCTGATTCGAATGAAAGATAAGAAATCAGTTGAGTAAATATGGGATTATGGGAAATGGTATGGGTAATATGGGAAACAAAAAAATGGCCTTCATTCGAAGAAAATTATGATTTGCATTTGTAGGATTGGAAGGGACCCTTACACTTTGAGTTTCTTCCACGTCAACCATCAACACCGACCTCTACTATTCACAATTGATCGGCGGTAAGTAATTGAAGGCAATTGAGGATATACGTCCAAAATTAGCAAGCAGGAAAGGTGTCGTATTTCATCATGACAATGCTTGAGACACGTGATGGATGACCTGGATGACCTTAGATGATAGTAGAATGGATGACCCATCCACCATACTCACCAGACATCACACCCTCGGACTATTATCTATTCCGCTTCTTCCAAAATTGTTTAAGGAAATATTCTAGTCTAGAGGCCTAAATGTTGGATGTTCTTTCGGGCTTAATAAAAAAATCCAATATATTTACTATCCAAAAATATATTGAAACAATTATGAGCTGCCAAAAGTGGGGGTAGAAAAAGGGGTAAGAAGGTTGACACGATTGCTACTCTTCCGTTCATCTGAAACAAAATTTAAAAGCAGATTCTTAATTAGTAAGAATGCCGTTATCAAAATATTTTTATACAAAAATGATAGAGATGATAGAGAGTCATATGCTGAAGACCCATGCCAAATTTAAAGTCAATCGGTTGGATAGAACTTGAGATGTTATGTCGACAAAATTGAAAAATGTAGTTTTCAGAAAAACCCCTTTAAAATTTTGATCAAAAAATTACGGCAGCCGCCACGGCAAAAGTCAAATAATGGTACGTTATGCTTACAATTTATTACTCGTTGATATATACTGTGTGTCGTTTCATATACTGTCAAATCGATTATGTTCTGAAGCTTGATCCGATCTACGAGCAATTCTAGTTTCTTTAGAAGCAGCGGGAGTTCATTGCTCAGAATGGTTGACCTGACTAATATCTCGCTGATTAGCGAACGTACAAGTATTGTGACTGATTCTAATTCCATTGGTAATTAATATTAGTAAAAAGACTTCATTAAAAATGCAAACAGCAATCTAATTTGGAATTTTAATAGTCTGCATTCCTGCGTGTATATGCTTCGATGCAAAAGGATAGATCAATTATTTGAAAGATTCATTATTATTTATTCTCTAATCTTCAAATGTTTCAGGTCACCTGTATTCATAGATTTATACATAGGCCAGGTATAGAGCTTCAAAAAGGCCAGGCATTATTCGCCGCATACTGTCAGACCCGTTCCGGTGCATTTAGAATGTGAAAAAAACTCGATTTTTTGAAATTCTAGATTATAATATCCCGTTAAATGAGATCTCTTTTAAAACCGAAGAAGACGTGAAAAACAACCTGTTGAAATTTTTTGGCAATAAAGATGCAAATCTTTGGCAAAAAGGCATTATGGGTCTACAACTAGGTTGGCAAAAAGTTGTAAATAATAATAAATATTTAAAAAACAAATATTTACATATACTATTTGCGTTTCTCTTTCTCTTAGGAACTTTCCTAACAACCCGATATTAATTAGAAAAACTGAAAATATTTTTTACCACAAAATATATTTTACCAATACTAGATTACTTTTCAAACAGACATACACTATTAACATAATCTCTTGCCAAATTAAGCGACTATTATAAAGATATATTTTTTTTAGAAAATTTTTTCATCTTGTACCTCTAACGGTAAGCCAGCGCTCCTCTACCTAAACGAATGCAAATAAAAACTTCTGAAAAATTATCTACAATTTATAGGTTTTTTACCGTTGCCCCTTTTTGCATTACTTCCGCATGCAGCGGGAAAAATAGGCACGTAAAAAACTTCGGGGGGTGACTTTTTCCCACATAAGGATGCTCGTTTCTTCCGAGGGGTCGCCCCGTTTTTGCTTCTTCATCTGCAACCTTCCTAGTTTTAATTTTAGATTTAGCACAGTTAAAAAACGGTACCCTAGACCAGGTCTAGTTTTTTTGTCATTGCATTTACCCAGGATGTTTTTTTAGAGATTTTCTCACGGTAACTTATATGTTTTTCTCGTGTTTAATCTGTCAAAAAGATGCAGATTTTTTATTTTATTTGGGTAGGTAGAATCGTATAATAACGGAACGATCTTAAATCTAGAAATACGTTACACGTCAAGTTTTAGATAATAGCAGATACAATAATATTCAACGCATAACAGATGCATTAATTATAAAGGATCTTTTTTTATGGATGTTCTTTAAGATATTGTCTTTCTTATAAGACCGTTGATAAAATATGAAAAGAAAATTATTTATATAGCGCCATCTTTGTAGTAATTGACATTTTATTCACGAAGTGTGAAAATATTAAGTATTTTTTTATTATGTTTTTAATTAAGTATTTTAAACTGTACGAAATACCTTTAAAAGTAAACGGTCGTCCAATAAGAGTGCCAAAACGCTAAATTAAGGCACATGTCACATAGTATATTCTCAACTGTGGCCCGAATGTTTTTTCAAGATCAAGAATTGTTCGGAGTTTATATATGTAAACCAGAGATTTAGCATAACCTCCTAAAAAATGATCCAAGGAGTCAGATCATATGATCTTGGTGGCCAGTTGACATTACCATTTGACGAAATAACACAAACAAATCGATTGCAACATCTGTCGCATTAAACATCCTTTATTTCCACATTTAACAATTCATACAATTTTCATTATCGTTTTTAAAAATTAAAGTCCCCTCTGAATCACTTTAAGCGTGGATGTTCTTATTGGATAACCCTTTATTAACATTCAAAATTTTTTTATTTTTTTAATGTTAGTTTATTTATGTATGTTTAGTTTTTATGTTAGTATGTTTATTTTTTAGACGGTATCTTTCGGAGTGTCTTTTATGGTCAGAAGGTTATATTTCAGTATAAAATTATATCAATGACTATCATTAAATAATCTTATCACGGCCACCAATGACTCCATGATATCCTCGTAATAGCAAAGTTTTTTTAATGCAGTCATGGGCCAGTTTCATTAACTATAAATTTCCCTTTCATAGCTAAAATATTACAGCTGAGAGAAAATGTATACAAACAAGTATCGAAAATTAGTTTAATTACTTTATTATAAAACGTTTCGTACTTGTCCGGAAGACCGGGAAAATATCTGCACTAATGTACGAATATTTTTATATCTAGAATCAATTGTTATTATTCAATTATTATTATACCTTATATTAATTAGTTTAATTAATTGTATGGGAGACAAATTATAGGTATTAAAAAATTTATTTGAAGAATTATTGTATAAAAACTATAATATAATAGAAGAAGAAAGAAGAAAAAAATAAGAAGTCTTAAATAACACAAAGTATTCATCATCCATATAGCCTAGAGATAGTACAATTTACTGAGAAACCTATATAGACGTGTGTTAACTAGCCTGATAATAAATGACTATCAAATGTATCAAATAGAGGAGCAAGTGGGATCTAGGGCTATTGTGTCTACTATTAACAATATACTTTACATTACATTGGAAAATAGAATAATGAAAAAATGCCGAAGTGATCCTTTTACATAAAAAGCGAGCACAGGAGGATTTAAAGATCTACCATCCAATAAGCCTCCTATCAGTAATGTACAAAGTTTTCACTAAAATAATTTCTAAAAGAATATTAAAAGACCTGAATGGCGCACAACCAAGAGAACAAGCAGGATTCAGAAGTGGATTCAGTACAATGGATCATATCCAGGTTGTACAGCGAGCCATAGAAAGGCACAACGAATACACCTTGCTACTGTGCTTGGCTTTTATCGACTACGAAAATGCATTTGACTCCATCTCAAACCATGCGATAATGGATGCACTGCTTAGCCAAGTGGTATATAAAGCATATGTAAATATATTAGGAACGATATATGATGGAGCTACAGCTACAATTCACCTTAATGATCTTGAAATGGGAATTAATGTAAAACGAGGTGTACGGCAGGGTGACGCAATATCGCCTATTCTTTTCTCGGCTGGCCTTGAAGAAGTATTCCGTAAACTGTATTGGGAACAGGATGGTGTAAAGATCAAGGACGAACAGGATGGTGCAAACTTTAACCATCTTAGATTTGCAGATGATATCGTTCTCCTTTTACAAGACCCACAGGAGCTGCAAAGACGCATACAAGAACTGCAAAGGGCTGGCGAACCATTTGGCTTGAAAATAAACCTGAAAAAGTTTATAAAAGGTTATATTCAATAACTTCGCTCAGGACAGAAGAATTTACGTTTTAGGAAGGGATTTGGAGATTGTGGACAGCTTTATATATCTTGGGCAGAGGATTTTAATGGAGGAAAATACCGTCCGGGAGATGGAATGGCGTGTTAAATGTAGCTGGCAGGCATTCGGCAAGCCCAACATAGTATTTAAGAGCAGACTCCTACTTTGCCTGAAAAGAAAAGTTTTCGATCAGTGCGTTCTATCCGTTATGACATACGGTAGTCTGTGATATCATTGAAAGAGCAAAACAATTGAAATGGAGATGGGCAGGCGATGGGATGACAGATGGACCAATGCAATCCTGGAGTGGATACCGCTTGATCGCAAATGTCCGCGAAGAAGACCGAAAACACAATGGATTGATGACATCGTTAAGTATATTGGACCAGAGGGGCAGGGGAAAGCCCAGGACCAAGTTGGAAGCATGCTGAAGAGGCCTTCATCCTGCAGTGGATCGACAAGGTCCGATGATGATGATGATGATGTATATATATATATATATATATATATATATATATATATATATATATATATATATATATATATATATATATATATATATATATATATATATATATATATATATATATATATATATATATATATATATATATATATATATATATATATATATATATATATATATATATATATATAATATATATATATATATATATATATATATTATATATATATATATATATATATATATATATATATATATATATATATATATATATATATATATATGTGTGTGTGTGTGTGTGTATTTCTGGTGTAGCTAAAGAAACAAGCGTGGATAGCCTGTAATTAAATAATTTATTGTAAAAAAGCTTTATGAGAAAACATTTTATACAAAAAGTTCAAATATAGAAATTAATTCAACTAACAAAATTACCGTGATGTTATAAAATATGCAAAACTGATTGGCAACGAATAGATATAGATTTTAGCATTTGTAGGCCTTACCAAGTTCTATGATAACAGTTACAATTAAAAAACTGTTTAAAGAGGTACGAGCGAATCTCATGGAAAAAACAAGTTTCCAAGTTTAAGACTTGAAATACGGTAGTTGTTACAAAGGATATGTAATTGAACTATACTCAAAATGTGAAAACTATTCACCGTCTAGTTTTTTAAGAAATAATATTTTCAACCTTTCCTATACAGTCAAACTTTTTTTCAACTTTTAATTACTAATAACAGCTAAGAAAAAAAGATATATAGTTATAGCTAAAAAAGAGATTACTTTGTATAACATTTCTGAATTTGAGATTAAAAAAGTTATTTTTCTTACAGAATTTACCATTGTATCTAGAATGCATAGTTTTTAATATAAATTTTCTTGTAAGTTGTCTTGTAACGTCAAATTCTCTTACATATAAACAATATACACTGATAATAATTTACTAATAATTATAAAGTTTGTTTTAGTATTATAAATATAAATTATGAATTTCCATAACTATTTTAGGTTTTAGAAAAACAAAAAAAATTGATCATTATTGTGACTCATAAGTATCGTTCGTACTTCCTTAAAGTGCTTGTATATATTCAACTATATATATATATATATATATATATATATATATATATATATATATATATATATATATATATATATATATATATATATATATATATATATATATATGTATATATATATATATATATTCAACTAATAATACACATAAATGCAATAACGTAGAACGTAGTGAAGCTTTTAAAGTTTGCTAGAGATGCGGTATGTTATTAATTTAATTTAATATATACAGTGAGGAATAAAAAACGTGTAACATTCAATACTCATATTTAAATCACACCGAAAATTTGTTCGCTGAATGCGATATTTTGAACACAAAAACTGACTATAAAAAATGTAGCGTGGCAACAAATTTTAAAAATGTCACGATCTTTTCGTATGCTAAGTTAAGCATTATTCTTGTGGTTTCATTAAAAATACTAAAATAACATGAGTTCATTGCACATCCAAGCAATCATGCGAATTTGAATTGAAAGGAGCTATTAACATGAAAATAGCATGTTTAAGCTTAAGCTGAAAAGAAAAGTGTTCGATCAGTGTGTCCTGCCCGTTATGACATTCACATCGTAATCAATTTAAAAACATTACAGAGGAGAATGGAAAAATGTATGCTTGACCGAAACCCCAGACAGAGTGGATAATTATCCCAATATACTTGCTAAAAAACTTTTAGTTAAAACAATAAGTGAAGTGCATAGATTCTCCCAGATATGCCTGGAACATTTTTTTAAAACAAGGGATTTTTCAATTTCGATTTCAATTTTGTATTAATTTTAAGGATATAGAACATAAAAAATAGTACACATGTATCAGAGCCTTATGGGACCTAGAAGGGCCATACCTACATATAGGACATTAGGATACTGTACATAAAATACTGTACTTATATAACTAATAATAATTTTACATAAAATGATTAAGAGTGGTATGCAACAAAGCATTTGACATAAACACAAACATCTCACTGTGGAATAAAAAAGTGCCGAATTCTATCGAAACGAATATCCATGTTTTCATTTTGACTGGGTCTTCTCTTAGAAGTACTACATGGCTTTTTATTATGATGAACAAGTGCTATAGCTACACTTCTAAAATATAAATTGTCTATGGCGCCTTGATTGTTTTTATGTATTTGCCTGTCCTCATCACAGCGTTGTACGCCGCCCATATTCGCATTATATTTTTTCACGACATATGGTTGTCCATGTTGAACCATCTTTTTGTCACGTTGTGAGTATCGTTTCACAATATAAATGGGTTTGGCGTCTAAAGAATTGGAATACAATGTGAAAATTGAGCAGCAACAATATTATTTTCTTCTGACATTCGATACTCGTAATCACCTCTTGTTCGTTTCTTGAGATCTATAGAGACAAATGGATTGTTGGTAAGTCTATGACAACAACTTTTTCCAGCTCCCTGAATATTTTTGTTTAGCAATGAAATAAGCAAATCACCAGAGTTAAAAAAAGTATCAAAGTAAAAGTGAAATTTATGTCAATTCCACTTACATCACAATGTATCTGCGTATTTAAGAACAATACCAGCCCCGACCCCATGTCCGTTTCTAACGTTCCAATATGACTAGTTGAGCTCTAGTAGGGTTCGAACCAGTTAACATATCCTAATCTGGTAGACCCTACCCATAATTTGTAACCATAATGGATCCGCTTTTCCTTTATATACTGTTTGCAGCCATGTATCCCGTAATAGGGAACGATGGCATTATCGATGCTGTAGATTTTTGCAAAGGTGCATTTTCCAAAAATGTTTGCATTTACATGCCTAAACAATGGTCAAAGTTTTGCAACTTTATCACTTTTGTCCAAATTATTGTTATATATGCGAAATGTATAGTACTCATGATATATTCAAACCTATTTCTTGATATGGCCTCTACTATGAGTTCATAGTGGGTATCTTTTTCACGTACCCAGAAGAATCGACGCCTTGAGGGTTGTAGATATCCGCTCAGTAACAGCACTCCCAAAAATGATCTAATTTCCCTACCAGAAATATTTCCTTGTTTATTGTTGTCAGGTTTGCGTATGTAAAATATAACATGAAAATAAATTAGTACTTGACCAATAAAATTAGTATTTTTATACCTGGTTGGCTTCATTCACTATTAGTTCAATAAAGTTAATTAAATTAGTTAATTAAAAATGTTCTGAAATAATTCAATAGTATGTTTCTTGGCTGACACTTCAAAGACATCGGATTGCCATTTATCGTCGGAACCAATAATTTCAAAATCTTACTTTTTTACGGTTACTTTTCTTAGATAGGCGTTTCGCGAATTCGGAAAGTGGAATCGTGTACTCTTCATAATCAAAGTCAGAATTAGCTGAGGAATTAGCTATATTATTGAAATGTATTTCAGCAGGTGGTCTTTGTTGATTAGCTGGTAAATTATCAATTACCAAATTATTCTCATCGCCTAAGTTCTTATCGGTATTTTCGTCACATGGATTTTCGGTTGGAAGCATATAAATATGCATTCCAGACTCAGGAAAATAATCATTGTAATCCATAGTTAAGACTTCGTTTAACGTAAGGCCCCTAAAAGATTTAACATGTATTAACAGAAAAAAACCTTAAGATTCAATTTTCAAAAAAAATTGGAATCACCATACTTTACATGCCTAGCGTTCTACATATAGGACGGCTTCATATTTACTTTTATAAGTAACCTCGTATCAAAAAGGAGCATAACCTAATATCACAAGTGATAATTTTTAACCTCAAATATCCCAAAACACTTATAATAACACTTGTGAAACAACATTTAGTAATTACTTACCCGACAAATCCATATCCATAATGTAATCCATACATTAATGTGATTCATATTTCATAATGTAAACAATTAAACTTAAATAACAAAATGGTGCACTATCGTAAAGCTGCGTTTAGTACCGACGCACGGGCTTCCTCACAAAAAAAAATATATAATAAAAAAAGTATTCATGAAAAATAAAATTAAATATAATGGCGATAATTTTCTGAAAATACAATTTTTAATAATTTTAAACGAATATTTACTCCTGATCATGCTAACATGGATCATGCGAAATGCACATCGAGACCTTGAAAACAAGTGTTCTGGTGTTTGGTGGTAAATGTCTTTGAATTTAGTATTTCACACGAAAGGTTCCAATATGACTGTTTAATTTACTCTTATGGTTGGTTAAAATTGATTACCACTATTTGGTTAAAATTATCACCACTAAAGATATGAATCATATTCAAATTTACAAAAGTTTGGCATGGACCAAAATAAAAAGAAAAAATAAAGTTTTTTTAAAATAACATTTTAAATATATTGTCATGGTTTCTTTTTCCAAACAGAACTTCTAATAATCATTATGCTAAACTACTATCAAAAATGATTTATTTACGCATCCCGGAATAATTCCATCAATTAAAAAGCATTCAGCAAGAACTTGTTAAAATGTCATTGTCATGCAAAAAAGTTTAACCGAAAAAAAATGTGTCAGTTATAAACACCTAACCTAACCTTCTTAATCACCTCTGTACCTTTGTTCTAGCCACTTCCTCTTTTACCCGTTGTCATTCAATGGGTGACCCACTAAATAATTGAATATCATTAATAAAAAATCAAATAAAAAATGTCCCTCTAGATTTTTTCAACTCCTTTCATACCCTTTGTGTGCTGTATGTATTTAGAACCAGGTGCTATGAAAAAAAAAACCTTTTTTTATGGGGCCCGGTAGTTTGATTTACCTTTTTGTTCGTTTATCTTGAGCCCTTTGGCATGTGCTTTGGACTGTTTTTTGTTGTTACCTACGACCCAAACGATGAAAGGATATGTCCAGTTGTTTGATTGAAGATTCGAATAGAAGTTATCGGAGATCGAAGAGATCATCGCTATTGAAAGGAAAAAAGAAGCAGAGGTTTTAGAAGGAACATATTTTACAATATAGTTGCTTAAATATCCATATAGTATCATTAAGTATCTATTATATAATCATTAAGTCAAAAAATAACCGAAGCAGTGCATTAAATTTCGAACTACGATTTTAATCATCCATCTAAGACGATAGAGTGAAAAGTCATATACTTTTCCCATTCATAAGGCTACGATCGCAAAGGTGACTGTATTTCTGAAAAGTAGCTACGTTTCATAAATTTCAATTTCTTGCTTCAATTAAATTCCAGCCGATAACGTTCCATGAATAATATCCGATATAACATTTAGTTTTGCTTTAGCAGCCTATGAAAGGAAATAATTTATAAATTTTTGCTATCATTGAAAGAAAAACGAATTTTGCATATTAGTAGTGTTGTGATAGTAGTATTGTGTTCAGCGCAAACATTAGTGTTAACACTATTATTTGCCTGGAAAAAACAATGTACACACCGAAAATAAGTTGAAAAAGAATTATGGGCACTTCTTTACATCTCATGATTCATTAGTGGTTTATTCAGTTTCGATTTAGTCGAAAGAGCACAAATGATGCTCCACGCTTAAGATGTCCCGTTGAGATCGCTGTTGAGAAAAATGGTCAACCATATTTCTGATGTCGTGTTAGATATCGCAGAATAAAGGGTAGAGACATTGTTGAGTGGATAAACATCTTAGACGAACTCAGAATGGAACATCCTACACGCACATTAAGACATTAAGAAGAAAGTTAACAGCGAGATAGATGCCACGTTTGCTCACTGCGGCAGAATGTCCGTCGGCAAGAAAGGTCATGGCCACTGTTATCTGGGATTCACAAGGCATTATTTTCATCGAATATTTGGAAAACAGAAGAATCACAGAAGAGTATTATGCTTCATTAGTAGTCAAATTTTACGAAGAGTTTGGAAAAGAAAAATGTAATATTTCATTAGGACAATACACCCGCTAATTCGTCCGCCATTAGAACCACGAAATTGGTCAATTTTCGTTAGGTTAGGTGCCGCATATAGCCTATTATCCAGACTTGACTCCCTTCGATTTCTTTCTCTTTCTCAACATGAAGAAATTCCTAGCTGGAAAGAAATTCCCATCAAATGAAGAGATTATTACTAAAACAGAGGTCCATTTTGGAGAATTTGACTTGTACTTTTTTGGGCTAAGGCTTGGGGTTAGGGCTAAAAGGCTTCTTTAGGGGTTAGGGCTTCTTTTGTATAGAAACCGACTAATTATCTAGTGTAAATGATTAAATTAAGACTGTACATAAATAAACAATTAATAATCGACCTACACTATATTTACGCTATGCTACTTCGGACAGATCAGAAAAATTTACAGTTAATGTGATGGTATATCCTTTACAAATGTAACTAAATGTCAAAATTGTATTAAAGTGAAGATATTGATTGTATTCAGAATTAAAAGCCTGACCCTAAAACTCAACATGTTCTTCGAACAACCAATATCTATCATCGATATCTGGGTTAACATCCCTTTCAGTCATTAGCATGTGCTTAACATTTTGTGTCTAATCCGGCATAACCCGATGTGTTTACCGGCTTGACTGGGATACTATTCCTTTATCATATTTTGTATTATTACCTGGCGAATTCTAATGCTTCTGTCAAAATTATGATCTATACAAATGTATAATTGCTTAAATTTAAAAATCACCCATACACACCGTTTGCCGCTAGAGGTGTATAATATATTCCTGTGCATTAAGATAATTTTTGACAAAAATAGAGCAGTTATTTTCAATAAATATTATATCACAAGCTCGGTATTGGCCCGTTATAGTACCCTGTGATGTACCCTGTGATTTGTTTTGAATCGAGAGATACAGTAAAATATAACAATTTTTTTAGACGGTGTTGCCAATAAATACCTTCATTTTAGTATTTTTTTTGCAAGATGGGTGCCGCATTTATTAAATTCTATCAAAAACGACTTCGAGTAAAAGTTTCTAACCAACATTTAGATCTTTTTCGAAAGAATAAAATAGATTTTAAACTTCTTTTTGTAAAACGTTGTTTTTCATAAATGAGACTTGGTTTACCACTATGAACCTGAACTGCGCCAACGAACCGCAGAGTAGACTGAACCTGGTTGTTCAACTCCGAAGCAGCCAAAGTGGTCAAAATCGACCAAAAATGTATGGCATAAATTTTTTGAGATGCAAAAGGCATTTTGATAATTGATTAACTTCAAACCAGTAATACAATAGCAGAATAGTATTACTCAAACCTTTTGGATCAATTGGATGCAAAAATTCACGAGAAAAACCTGGTTTAGCGACGCGAAAAATCATTTTTCATCAAGACGATACACCAGTTCACAAAGGTGTTGTTGCAATGGCCAAATTGAAGGAGTTACACTACGAATTGTTGCACCATCCACCATATTCACCAGATCTGCCCTCCTCAGACTTTCATCTGTTACCAAATCTCAAAAAATTCCTATGTGTCAAGCGTTTTTGATCAAATGAAAAAGTTATAGCAGCCATAGATGAGTATTTTGAAGGACTTCCAGAAAATCACTTCAAAGATGGAATAAATTAATTGGAGAACCGTGGAGGGAGAATATATAAAGGAACAAAGTAATTTTTTTAACTATAAACTTGTTTTATAATTTCCGCTCGACGAATTTTTCAGTTAGCTTAGTAAATAATAGGATAGAATTTATTTCAGTATAATCTAGAAATATATTTTTTTCCAACCCACCACTAATTGTTTCATCATTCAAGCTTTTCTTTATTAATTTTTTATCGTTATGTTACCCATAGGAGCAGGTGGATTGTTGGATAATTAAATATCATCGAAAAATTCATATTTTGGTTTCTACACACTCGAGCATGCTAATAGTTCCGCCAATGATATCGTCCTTATCGTAAAAACATATATGCATACGGGCGGTGTGTA
Source organism: Cosmopolites sordidus (assembly GCA_031761425.1). Classification (NCBI taxonomy): domain Eukaryota; kingdom Metazoa; phylum Arthropoda; class Insecta; order Coleoptera; family Curculionidae; genus Cosmopolites; species Cosmopolites sordidus. Next base: position 69,832 of record JARFXV010001874.1, on the reverse strand, counting down.
TAAATGATGTATTTAGGTGACCCTTCACTATCAATATTAGCTTTTTAACGCTTATCTCGTATAGTCTGGCTGATATCTGGGCTTTCGGGCCTCTTATCTTATCGCTGTAACACACCGGTCGTTATAAGTTACAAACATAAAAATAAAAAGGACTACGGTCACGGCAAAAATAACTTTAACAGGCATCTCTTTGATAGGCTGATGGGAACTAAGAATAAATTCAGCGATAAAAGAGGTAGAAGTTTAGACCAATATTTCTTCAAATAAAACTTAGAGTAATATGAAACAAAAACCTCTCGTAGCATTTAATTAAAATTTGTTTTTTAGTTCCATTAAAAATTCAAGATATTTTTGATAAACCCTAAAGTTATAATATTTTTTTATCTGAAGAATAGAATATCTGAATAAATTGAAACCTTTTACTGAGAAAATAATATATCAGTATCTTTAAATAATTTAAAATTAGTTTTTTTTATAAAGGGTTATCCATTTTGTGATTTGGAAAGTAAAATTAAAAAATCACACAAAGAATTGAGTTTTCGTTTGGAATTGGAGATTTTGTTGCTTGGACTTTGCTATTCAGTGTGGAATACAATATCATTTAAATGGCCACCACGTGACCGCTTGCACGACTTAATCCTTTTGAGGTATTTTCGATGACTTTTCCCCATATTTCGGTTGATATCTCGGCCACGACTTGACGAATGTTGACTTTCAATTTTCAAGACTTTGAGGATTGTCTACGTAAACACGATCTTTCACGCAGCCTTACAAAAATAGTCCAATGGCGTCAAATTGCATGATCTCGGCGACCAATGGATATCACCAAATCTCGAAATTTCGCGGCCTGGGGACTTAGCGCAATAAAGCCAACATTTTCGTGTTGTGTGACTTGTAGCGCTATCTTGTTGGAACTACATATCGCTCAGATCGAAATCTTCAATTTCTGGCAAAAAATATTCGGTTATCAGCCGTCAGAATTGACGTTAACAGTGACGAACACAGTTCGTTTTCGAAGAAGTACGGGCCAATGATACCACCAGGCCAGAACGCGCATTTAAACCTTTTGCGGTTGCAATGAACTCACCACAATCACTTGTGGGTTTTCAAAGCCCCATTATACGGCAATTTTGCTTATTTACGTATCTGCCGAGGAAGAAATGATCCTCATTGCTGAAGAAGATTTTGTTCGAAAAATTAGGTGAATGTGTAAGCACCCAATCGGCGTATGCTCGGCGCATTCCATGGTCGGCGGACTTCAATTCGTGAGTTGAACAGGATGAAAATGCAAGTCCAAATGCAAAATATGCCATAATGTGCCGTAAGACAAGCCAAGCCTATAGACTGTGAACGCCGATGAATCGATAAATTTGGGTCTTCAGCCACACTTACCCTAACAGCAGCGATATTCTCCATCGAGCGAGTGTTACGATGGTGCACATTTCTTACCACATTCGTAACAGACCCAGTATTTTCAAATTTCTTGACTGTGTTGGAAATTGAGCGCTCAGAAGGGCGACCACATTCTATTCGTAAGGCTCGAAACGTGACTACAGCAGAACCATCAATTTTGTAAACACTTTTAACAACTCTAACGCGTTGCTCGGTGGGTAAACGATCCATATTGTAAAATGGCAAAACTTAAATTAAATAAATCATACTTTGAACGACATTGATTTTCCGAATCACGAAATGGATAGCCCTGTATATCTGGTAATCCTTTGATGATGTTTTTGGATATCCTATGAGAAGAAATTTTATAGGAGAAGGTGCTCAATCAAAATTGATGCTGGAAACAATTTTTCATTCGACTGAATTCCATTCTCACGTAGTAATGCTTCGACTTCTATCTTCAGTTTTGCAAAGATTTGCTGAGTGTCATTAGAAAAGAGCAAGTCTGTACTAAACTAATCTCAAAGAGATTTGCCACAAAAAACACTAAATCACTTTTTTAACTTTATCAATGTGTTTTGTTAATCATGTTAACATCATCCGGAAATAATTCTATGTAATTCTAAAACTATACTATGTTTTATCTGTATGACAACAAGCGTGTAAATATTATGAACAGTAAAGTTAACAGTACATTAATACTCTCATTACTTTACATCACATCAATAATTCAAACAGTTAACTGTATGGAATTGGCCCCTTATTCTGATTCATGGTTTTCTAACATTTTGCTATTTGAATGCACTTTTGCATACGTTTGAACCAATTTTCATAGCACTTTTTCCATTCCGTTTGAGGTATCTCAAAAACAGGCATTTTGAATGAATCAAAATCGTTGACCACTTAGTTTATTCTTCACGGACGGGGACAAAAGAAATTATTCTTATTTCAAATAATTGATGTTTTGATCAGTCAAATATTGAATTGTTCAGTCCGATGTGTAAGAGCTCGCGTTATAATGGTGAAATATGATCCTGCGTCACTGGTTGTCTTTTCTTATTCCTTCAAAAACTTCTAGCAAACCAATGGTTGTTTACCATTCAGAATTGATCATTTTATGATCATCTAGTGACACTGTAGCAATATGCCTATTTATTTCAAAAAACAGGCGACCATTTGCTTCGAAGTGCTTCTTGCGCGAACAACTTTTGTTAGGTTTGGCTTATTTTGAAAACCCCATACAGTCGACTGCTGTTTACTTTCGGTCTTATACACATAGATTCAAGATCTGTCACTTGTAAAGATATTATACACGGCTTTAGACGCACCATGATTGTATTTTTTGAACATTTCTTTGCAACAATCGACACGGGGCTTTATTTGAGCGATTGTCAAATTATGCAGAATCCAACGCGCGCAAATCTTTTTCATCGCTAAATGTTCATGTAAAATCTTGTGTATTTTTGGACGATCATCTTAAAATTCGTCCTTGAGCGAATGACGGCCACGACTGAATTTACTAAACCAGTGATATACAGTGGTTTTAGATGGTGCTTTATCGCCAAAAGCCGAAATGAGTTGATCGATGCACTGTTGTTAAGATAATCCACGTCGAAAGTCGTAGTAAATCATCGCACAAAAATTCTCACGAGTTAATCCCACTTTTTAACTGAGATAAAATTTCAAATCACTAAACAACACAAATAACGTCCGCATGACAAAAGTTTCTGGATACGTATAAGGTCAACAATGTCAAACTTTACGATGTATATGTCAGATGGCACCTAACATCACCATTGTTGCCAATTCCGGATGGATAAATAGCAACCCTCGTATAATAAGCAAAAAATTATATTAGGTACTCAAGTTAATTATCTGCCTTTTTTGAATACCTTTAACATTTATTTATGAAAGCAGTAATACAACTTAGTCTTCCAAGTCACCTCACTTTCTACATACTTTTGCCACCCTCCAAACAACATTCTGGTGGTTTTGATGTGATTAATAAATAAAGAATAAAGAATAAAGCCTTTTTTCTTCCAGAGAATCGGTAACACAAATCAGTTACTGCTGATAACGGTCAGCAGTGACGGATAGATCAGATTGGAGCAACTCATAATGCACGACATCCAGCTGATCTCACCATATATATTTCACACACAGCAATTTTTAGGCGTGGATATTTGGTGTTGCGGTACTGGCTGATCAACCAAACCCACGATTTTCGCATCTTTGGACTATCCTAGCGGATCGATCCACTTTTTGTCACAGGTCCCAATTTTATTCAGGATTTTTTTTTCTTAAATCTAAAAAGTAATGACACAATAACATCAAAGCGTCTGTTCTTAGTATTAGCTGTGAGTTTATAGAGGATCAAACGAATTTTGAATTTTTTCTAACTTGTGTAAATGTTTACAAATGGCTTGCGGTGTTACCTCGAGTTCCTGTCGAAGCTCTAGTAATGTACGTTAAAGATTTTCTCAGGGGTACTTCCAATTCTTCATTATCTACTTTTTTGGCGGTTGCGGACATTCTGCGTCGTTTAAATTAAAATGTTCAATTCGGAATTGATAGAACCGCATCTTACAAGCATTGTAACAACAATATCTCCCAAAGTCCGCAAGCATCCCCATCGGCAAAATTTTTTCAGTATAAAACGTATAGAAAACAGTGACTTAAATGTTGTTTTTCCAAGAACATTGCGTTTACAACTTGTTGCACAAGTTGCGTAGTTGGAACCATGGCCTGCGGAGGAAGACCTTGGAGGATTTGGCGCGAGAACACACATGATTTGGAGACACATATTGTTCGTAGAGTGACTTCGTCTTCAATCGAGTTTCGGTCTTCTGAAAATACCTTAAACCACCTGAAAATCTGGACTCTTGATAAAACATTGTTTTCATATTCAAATTAATGCTGAATACGTATCAGATGGGGATCAGAAGGAGAAAACAACAGTATATATATCGTTACTTTATTTGTTATTACGCCTCATACACAGCCTCAGATTGGTTTGATTCAAATCAAGACTGAAGGAGATCAAGGCTCACTAACTGTAACATCACAGAAATAAGTAGAAGTAGAAAAGGCAATGTGCAGGCAAAATATTAAACTACAAACTGCAAAAGAACTAGTAAAAAAGTAAGTAAACAAAAAGTTCAAAGATTAAACAATTAAACTTCTATCACAGTTAACATTCCCAATCTATCACAGTTAACATTCCCAATTCTATCACCCAAACTTAATCCCATCTTAACTCTTTCCATTAATTGCCATATTTTTTGCAATGAGTTATTTTCCTATAGAAACAATCACCGATACCGCACGGGATTGGATAAGTTACCAATAGATAACTTCCAATAATAAAATCGATAGAGTTTTTTAGTTGTTGGAATATTAATATTAAAGATAAATTGTTTTTAAATGCACGCAGATATGAATCACCCTAAAACAAAAAGAAATTAAAATATTTATCTGAAACTCGAATCAAATCTGCTCGAAATGAATATATGTATCAGCTATTTATTGGACATTCTGTATACTTACACAAATAATCGAAAAAGTAAACCTAATGCACCTAATAATGCAGTCCGGTGAGTGAATTTAAAATGTACCTGCTTTTATTATATAGAAAATAAGTGATGCACTGACCGCTCCGTAGAGCGGCTCCATCGAATGGTAGCTTTTCAAACGTCAATCAATTTATAAATAGGTAGAATGCCTACCACTGCATTTCTATAAAAAATTGAACGAATATTCCGAATCCGATATCGATACACTGCAATTTTTGCGGTTATTAATGACGAAACCTCAACAGCCTAAAAGTCACAATTCATAAAATAGATACAATAATATACCAGATAGAGAGTGTTTTATTTTATAAAATAGCGTTTCGCAAATTAATAAGCTATATTTGTTTGACGGACCAAGACGAATTAAATAGGTTAATAGAACTTGACCTAAGACTAGTATTTTCATCTGAAATATAAAAATTGTTTTGAAGAAAATAAAATTATTTAGCCGAAACAATTGAGAAAGATTTTTGAATGCAAAAAGGTCGCAGATACATGAGAAAGAAGAATTTACCAAGAACTAGGGAATTATTTTACAAACCGGAAATGTTGAGTGGTGCATGTTCAATGGATGCATGTTCAATGGATGCATGTTCAATGATTGCATGTTCAATGGATGCATGTCCATTGAATGCATGTTCAATGGATGCATGTTCAATGTTCAATGGGTTCATCATGTTCAATGGATGCGGTCAGACAGAATATTCAAGAGGGTATTTGATTTTACTTTAGAAGGGAAAAAAGAAGAAGGCGACCAAGGACGATGGATAACGATGAGGTAGAGAAGTATTTATAGAGACTAACAATTAAAATCTGAACAAAGAACCTGAAAAATAAAGGGTTGTCCAATAAGAGTGTCAAAACGTTAAAATGAGACACAATGAAAACTACAAGTGATAATTCGGTAATAATCTTGAAGAACCAATAATAGCATAATATTTTGAAAATAATATCGTTTAAATATATACCGCTCGACTTAGGCTGGTGGAATGCATTCTGGAGACCCAATTTTTGATAACTTTTTCACACATATTGTGTGGTTTTTCAATGGTACTCTGAATGTCACGTTTAAAGTCAAGAATTGTTCGGAATATATTTCTGTGAATCAGAAATTTTACATAACCCCCTGAATAATAATCCTAAGGTTTGAGATCACGTAATCTTGATGGCCAGTTGACTTTACCATTTCGCGAAATTACGCTTTGAGGAAACTTTTCTTCCAATAAATCGACTCTCTGACGAGTTGTGTGACAAATATCGTTTAAAGAAAACATTGTTTATATCCACATTTATCACTTCAGGCCAAATATGTTCTGTTAAGTTATCACTATAACGTTAACCAGTAACACTAATTCGATTTCTATCATTGTCTTCAAAAATATATGGTCTTATAACTGCTTGAGCCCAAAAACCGCACCAAACAAGGACTTTCTGAGGATGAACAGGTAACTTTTGAATCACTTCAGTATTTTCAATCATCGCCAATCATTTCAATCATCGCCCCAAATGCTATAGTTAGGTTTGTTCACAAACCCATTAAGCCCGATTTTTTCCCAAAGTGGGACGCGCCTTCTAATTTCCAATTTCTACGTGTTATTGTATCGTGTATCTTCCATGGTAAATTGACACAATGTTACGTTTCAAAGTTCTGACACTATTATTGGAAAACTCCATAGAATAAAATGGAATATTGTCTATCAGGTAAATATATATTTTACAAATGTTTAATAAAAAACTTTTTTGTTTAATTTTCACTATATTATGTAATAGGGTGGAAAATATATAATAAATTAAATATACGGAAGTGGAAATTAAAGAAGAAAAGTGTTTCATTAAACAGTTCCTCAGTTTGTTTTGCATGAAATATAATGGTGAAAACTAAAGAAAATATTTAAAGATTTATTTTGTTATTAAAGAAACTTTGTGGCATATACAGAATATGATTGGTTTAATTGATTAGTAAACAACCATTTACGGCACGTACTGCTTTTCTTGTCCATTCAAAAGAAAAACGCTAGTGAAAGCCGTCCTAAACTTGTGGAAACTTACGGTGACAATGTCCCAATGCAAAACGCTTGTGGGCGTAGGTTTAGATGATTCAAAGGTGGTGATTTGGATTTGAAAGACAAATAATGCCCAGGTCAATCGAAAAAAAATGTAGGTGCCGAATTGCAAGCATTGCAATTTGAAAATACGATATGCAAACTCAACAACAAATAGCAAAGAGGTTAAATATTGGTCGCCGAACCATTTGTGATCGGCCACGGAAAAGTAATTTTGTAGCACGACAACACCCCATCACACACAGCGAATTCCGCCGTATTTACCAGACGCATATCCTCCGCCCTATTCACCAGACTTGGTTCCTTCAAACTACCACTTGTTTTCATGGATGTCCCACGCACTTTTCATGAAACACTTCAGCAATTAGGCAGATGTCGAAAAATGGCTTGATTGAGGTGGTCCAGTCAACTCAAAAGATGTACGGTTTTTCTGGGAGCGCATCCTCAAATTGTAAGAGGGATGGAAAAAATGTGTAGATAGCGATGGCACATGCTTTGAATAAACTATTTTTTACCCTATTTCCAAATTACACGTGGTTTTTTTAAGAAAAAATTAAGAATTATTAACCGCCACACCTGGTACATTGACATGGAACATGATACAAGGGAATTGCCGTTTATCACAATTTAAGTCGAATAGACATTGATAACCGTTCAGAACTTTAAACCTTAGGACTTAAGTGCATTTTTGTTAGCCAACATGTTTATTGCTTTATATCAACGTCTTTGTTTTTGGTACTCATTTTTACTTCCACAACAAACTTCCACATAATGAAAAGCAACAAATAAACATACATTCAATTATACAAGCATATTTTTTATATACAGCTTATTATAAATAACAAAAAGTAAGATATTAAGTTCCGTTTGCACAAAATTATATCGATAAATGAACAATGTGAAAATCGGTTGGTGCAAGGTCAGGACAGTATAAGAGTTACAGATTGTTTATACTAGAAATTTAATTGCATTATGTTCTTATATATTTTCCTTCGTTTATCAAACAAGTTGTTCTACTCCGCACAAATTAAAACCTCTGGACATTCCACTTTGAATATTTGCATCTCCTGTTCCATTACTTTGAACTCACTTGTTTGCTTTTGCGTAACCTGTTATGAAAGAGCAATTTAAAAACTACAAAATGATACTAAACATTAATAGAGTGACAAACATCAAACATTGCTTTTAAATTAGTATTCAAACACACCCCAATTTACTAACATGTTGTATGCTTCAGGCAATTAAAAATCATTGAAAACATTTATTTCTTAAAAAATAGAATATCTATGAACAAGATAGCAATGAAACACTACATACTCAGTCCACCCATTCTATGGAAATAATAACCTAACACTGACAAGAAATCTGAAATATAAAAAGTTTAGAGATATATGAGTATAAAAGATGACCCTTGCCCTGTCGGATTCTGAATCAGATATGGCGAGAGTCCCTTTCAATGTCTCAGACGTTCAAATTATGGAAGGTTAAGGTCAGGACTGATTTATATTTCAAATAAACTCTCCAGATTTTATTGTTAGTTAAACCCTCTGTATTGTCCACTTTTTACTCTATGTGTTTAATGTAAAAATACCTATTTTCTTAGATAATTTCTTGAATAATTGCACACAAATTAATATGGAAGGTATTAAGAATGATCTTCAATATAGTAGAAAATACGAGTAGTACAAAAATAAATATCTATCGTTCAATGTAATACAAAAATAAATCAATATCGATATTTCTCTCTGATTATCGAGGCAAACAAATTTATTCATCCAAAACCAAAAATAATTTACACTTGTTAAAAAAATCCAGTCTAAAGTTTTCTTCAATCGTCGAACCACCTCTTTTAATAAATTTCTACGTCAGGACTTGTCCATCCATCTATCCTTCACCTTTTATGGCTTAGCTTAATGTTAGGTTAATAAAAAGAACAAAGATCAGGTCCAGAGTATAGCGTGGACGCGGCATCAATAACTCAAAATGATCAATTTTGATGTCACAACTGCGGATAAATGATCGGGTGCATTATCGTGGGGAACATCATTTCTCCATACGCCAAATAAGGGCGTTTTTTAAAAACTCTTCACGAAAATTTACTACTAATGCAGCATTTAAATCATAAAAGCATAAAAGAAAACAGTGGGCAATGACCTTTCCACCTGATAGAAGCTTCTTTGCCTTCTTGTTTCCGACCGCCGACTGTTTTTTCATTTCTAGTGTAAAGTAATGAATCCAACTTTAATCAACAGTAACGAATCATCGTAAGAAGTCCTCAATTGAAACTCAATAAACCACTTATGAACCAAGAAATGTAAAGCAGCAGAGTCTCCATGATAACTTTTCTTTGGTTTGCGCGATGGTTTTTGTATGCAAAAAATAGTATTTAGTCAACACACGAAATTCGTTTTTTCTATGACAGCAAAAATATGAAACTAACTTGTTTTCGTAGGCTGTCAAAACCTACGAAAGCAATCTATCCCAGAAGTATTTAACTTTTTACTTCATCCTATATATATATATATATATATATATATATATATATATATATATATATATATATATATATATATATATATATATATATATATATATATATATATATCAGGTTAGTCAGGTTATGTTCAATAACTTCGCTCAGGACAGAAGAATTTCAGTTTTAGGAAGGGATTTAGAGATTGTGGACAGCTTTGTATATCTTGGGCAGATGATTTCCATGGAAGGGAATACCGCCCGGGAGGTGGAACGGCGTGTTAAATGTGGCTGGCAGGCATTTGGTAGGCTCAACATAGTGTTTAAGAGCTGACTCCCACTTTGCCTGAAAAGAAAAGTATTCGATCAGTGCGTTCTACCCGTTATGACATACGGAAGTGAAACCTGGACACTCACATCGCAATCAATTCAAAAACTTCGGGTGGCACAGAGGGGAATGGAAAGATGTATGCTTGGCATTACAAGACGAGACAGAAAGTCCTGCGCATGGATCAGGGAACAAACAAAAGTCTGTGACATCATTGGAAGAGTAAAACAGTTGAAATGGAGATGGGCAGGCCATATAGCGAGGCGATGGGACGACAGATGGACCAAGGCAATCCTGGAGTGGATACCGCTTGATCGCAAACATCCGCGAAGAAGACCGAAAGCACGATGGACTGATGACATCGTTAAGTATATTGGACCCGAGTGGCAGAGGAAAGCCCAGGACCGTGAAGGTTGGGAGTATGCTGAAGAGGCCTTCATCCTGCAGTGGATCGATACAGGCTGATGATGATGATGATGATATATATATATATATATATATATATATATATATATATATATATATATATATATATATATATATATATATATATATATATATATATATATTAACAATCCATTATAATTCTTTTATTATAAAACATATACTATACTAATAATTTTCCAGAGTTTTTTTGATAAATTTCTTAGTAATGTGTTTGTACATACAGTTGAATGAAGTGGTCTATTTCTTAAGGTGCAGTATTCCAAGCTACATGTAGTTCGGGTCTTAGAGCCACTAAAGCCCGAAAAATAATTTTGTCCGATTTGTATGTCCGAAAAAATATTTTATGGGCAAAAGAGGGAAATATCTGAATGACTATGGTATGGGATTGACATGATCTTAGTAAGCTACTTCTAAAAGCAGTAGCATCTCGAACTGTACGACCTACTATTCGGTAAATATCGCTAATTAAACTGAGTTTTGGATCATGTTTACCTAAACAGATTCGGGATTTGAAGATTACTTGATTACTATTCCACAATAGGTCCCGGCACCAGTAAAGGTCGTGTTAGCTGATGTTAAGCAGTCAGATGTAACACAAGAGAGAACTGACAATATTAAACTCCAGATGATTTTATAAAGCGTTAAGTCATTCGAACACTTACAAGTGTGCCTTATTCTCCTAACCACCCATCACCCACAACGCGAGTCGAAAACTGATCCGTTATGCCCATGAGCCTTAGATGGTGTGCTTGAATGCCGTTTGTAAACATTCACAAGTAATATGTCATTAAATTAATCTGCTTTCTATTAGTTCAGTTAGCTATTTCCCAAAATGAAGCCAATAATTCGACCTTTTTCGAATTCACTCAATTGGCAGCAAATGTCGCATACTAGAACTAGAGGGATTTAAATATTATTTGCACTAACCAATAATCGTCTATAACTTTTTTTCTAATCGGACATTTGGGCTAAATATGTCGTTTATTCCTTACTATAGTACCTATGTTTTACGAAAGCACTATTAATAGGAAATACCTGCTTCTAGCTATTGCAAATGTTGTTAATATTGTTATAGAATATTGTTCAGGGTTACTCAATATGAATGTCAGAACTTTAAAATGAGGCACAAGTATAACTACTAGTGATAACTTTGTAATTTTTATTTTATCTTGAAGAACAAATAATGGCATTTCACAGCTTTCGCGTGGCATACAGGCTGTGACTATTAAATAACGAAACTGACGCTGTAAAACATTTTATTTTGATTTCATACATATTTACTTGTTATCACCTTCAGTATTACACCCTTCCTCTATCCCTACAATGCTCCCCGCGAATTTACCGTTGTTCGAAACATTGCTGGGAGTTTTCTGCTGTCAGCTTCTTCAGAACGCGTGCCGCTTTCTCTTTCACAGTTTCAACGGACTCAAATCTTGTTCCGTTTAATGCAGATTTTACCTTAGGAAACAGATAAAAGTTGCATGACGCAAGATCCGGCGAATAGGGCGTATGGTCCAACACTAGGAGCTGTACTTGGCTAGAAACCTCTTGACAGGCAATGCGGAATGAGCCGGCGCATTGTCTTGATGCAGAATCCATGACTTGTTCTTCCACAATTTGGATCGTTTTTTCTTTAGTCTTTCACGGAGTTTAGCAAGAACGTGAAGGTACTAATGTTGAATAATAGTTTAACCTTCAGAAACCCAGTGAAGGTACACAATCCCATGAATATCGAAAAAAAAAACAATTATCATTGCTTTGAATTTTGATTTGCTCATTCGAGCTTTTTTGGCTCTCGGTGAATTTGGGCTATTCCAGTGCATAGATTAGCCCTTCGTTTCAGCATCAATAGTAAAAAACCACGATTCGTCACATGTTATTTATCCTTTCCAATAAGTTTGGGTCATTTTCAATGGCATTCGAAGTGTCAGGACAAACATTTTTGCGAGCTTTTTCTTGGTACACACTTTTTGCATGTTAAAATTGTTATGTAAAATTTGCCGTACGCATTCTTTGTCAATTCCTACAGTTTCAGCAATCGCACGAATACTTAACCGACGGTCAGATCGAACCAGATTACCTGGACGTGGGTCATCTTCAACGTCTCTTCGGCCATTTTAAAAACGCTTAAACCACTCAAAAACATGTGTACGCGATAAACATTCATTGCCACACACTTCTTTCAATAAATTATAAGTTTCAGTAGCGGTTTTTCCAAGTTTCAAGTGAAATTTCACAATTCGTTGCTCTATTGTTACACTTAATATTTTTCCGGCGAAACAAAAAAACAACTCTAATGCAAACGAACGCTACGGTTATGGATTTGTTTACAGAAACGAGAGGTATTGCATTCGAAAGAAAAGGCTTTACGCTAAACCTCTGTTGGTCGCTGGCGTTTGGCGCATGCGTACTTCTTCTGTAGCAGCGTCAGTCTCGTTATTTAATAGCCACACCTCGTATTTTCAATGCTTCGGGGTTTATTTCTGTAATCCATAGATTTAATATAATACTATAAAAAAAAATTCAAGGGCGTGAGATCGTATGATATTCCTGGCCAGTTGATATTACCATTTCGTGAAATAATGCATCCATGGAAATTTTCCTGCAATAAATCGATTATCTGACGAGATATATGACCAGTCGCACCATCTTGTTGAAAAAAGACATTATTTATATCCACATTTACCATTTCAAGCCGAAGATATTCCCTTGGCATATTTCTATAATGTTCACCATTAAATGTAAACGATTTCCATCATCGTCTTAAAAAAAAAAGGGTGCTCATAATCACTCCTTCAGACCAGAAACCGCCCCGAACAGTGACTTTCTTAGGATATAGAGATAAATACTGAATTACTTGACGATTCGAACAAAATGCGCTTCGTCGGAAAATATGTTTATCCCAAAGTAGGTCTTCCAACTAATCTAGAACCCAATTCGTATATCATATTTCCATGTAAAATTTACACGGACACAGCAGTGTATGAGTGATATTTACATTTCTTTCAATGTTGCCGCTATTACATTTCAAAGTTCTTACACTCTTATTGGAAAATTCTTTATGTACCAATAAATATATAATTATAAAGTATTTAAAGTTTCGAATAATTACAGATGATTCCGAAATATATTAAAAATAATTTTGTTAAAAGGTACTCTTTAATTTTGTAAAACAAATAATGATATAATGAAAAAGTTGTTGCAAAAGCTTGAAAAAGAAAACTAAATGATAGATTAACTTAACAAAATATCCGGCAGATTGGCCACACCGACGATACATTCGAATATCTAGCGGCTTCCAAGGCGAATTCGGCCTACGATTAAAGAAATTCTCGTATCGTGGCGGATATCTGGCCTATTAAATCTCCGTAAATAATTTTAAATGGAACTATTGTTCGCAGTTTCGTTGCTACGAGGTACTTCGGAGATTACTGCGGCACAAAGAGGTCAATGTGTATCCAGCTGTGCGTTTTATCAAACAAATTTTTGTTGTACTGTCGAAAATAGGGCTTCGTGACCGCAGGTTGTGGAAGAAAGATTATAGGGCTCTGTAGGGTGGTTCTTTTTGGTACCATCGCATGATATGGTCGATGACCTAAAATGTTAAATTTAAGGATTAATAGCGAAACCTTAAAATATGAGACACGATAGAAAAATCAGTAAATAGGGTTCAATACATTTTAATTTAATGAAAAGGTATATCTGCATCTAGTGTAAAAATTATAAATATTGTTGGGTGTTTTATTAAGAGCATTTTCTTGTACAATGATATTTCGTGATTGTGATAATTATAGGGTTATGTTATTATATCGTTATAAATTATATTGTCTGTATAAAATTTTACAATTTAATATAAAAACTGATTTCGTATGACTTTAATTTTCATTTTTTTAAATTAATTATGTTCATTAATAATTATAATAAAAATATTACCGCTTTTTTGATCTGGTACTGATAGCTGATTTGATAGTGATAGTGGTAAAACATTCAACGAATTTTCGTTCAGTCATTAGTTTTTGTTTTTTGGTCTTTCTCATTTTGGATGACTTTTAATGCCGCCTAAATCATTCAATCCTTTCACCGTTTTTGAAACTGTTGTCTTAGATTTGAAATTTGAAAGTATTCAAAAATGACATTGACAGTTGCTTAGCGTAATCAATTACTTAATCTGTCTCAGCCTACTAGATGAAAAATATACTTACACTAAAAGAGGCCAAAACACCTATTAGCTGTTTTTATAAATCTATTTTGAAAAAAAATGCAGTATTTTCCTCGATAAATTCAGAAAAGAATGCTCTATCCAGCAATGCCAAATTCAATTTTGTTGTCATTAAAAAAAAATCAAGTTAGTCTTGGATATCAAATATGCGACAAAAAAAATGAAAATATATCCAAAAAGTGGCAAACACTTCGTGATCTTTGTGTACAAAATTTCATGAAGAAGTGTCAAAGCGTTCTCGACATATGTAACCGTTTCTATATATATATACATACATATATAAGGTGTACTTATCCACTATATAGCAATTGGTGATAGAAAAGATCAAAATAAGAAGATTTAGTCAATAAATGTGTTGGCAAATGTTAGTCATTAAAAAATACAGGTTATTGAAAGTGAAACTAAATTTTCGAGAAATTGAGATAAAAATAAAAATGGTAGAAGATATCAGGTTCAAAATCAGTGTAGCTGGGTTTTCAAAGCTGAAAAATCCGAATTTGGTACTAGTTTAAGCCTAGTTTCTAGAGGGCGCTTGCTACCTACTTTGTAAGGAATTTTGACTACAAAATAGAGAAAAGTCATCATTCCTACGTAAACAAGGTACCCTTGGTCAATATCGATATCTCATGCCATTTACGAGATATTCGTGTTCAAATATTCCATTGCATATCTTGTCTATGGCTGGAACATCTGCAATTCACAAAGTGTCAAAAAATCTGCAATTCACAAAATTCAAGACTATTTAAAAATTACATTTTTTTAAAATTTACTTCAGTAGGTGTTGAAAGTGTCCACCGTTTACCTCAATACACTTTCGCAGGCTCTTTGTTAAGTGACACCTCATATTTGTGAAGATATTTTCTTCATATCTAATAATATTGGCCGCTTTTTGTTGAAAAGTTCGTATCTTGTATTGATTTCGTCATGGTAAACTAAAGACTTCATATAACCCCACAAATAAAAATCTAACGGATTAATGTCTGAGCTACAATGTGGCCAAGCAAACTCATCACCGCGCCCAATCCATTGATGTGGAAAACGTTGATTCAAACGATTTCGCACTGCAACAGTAAAAGGTATTTAATTAATATTCTTCTAAAATTCTTTCATCATAAATGTTCAGTCTGTTTCTTATTAGTCATGCTAGCATTATATAACATATATCCAGAGGAGCAATACTTCTATAATTCTCACAAAGTAGTCTATCTCTTTTTTTTTATATTTTCACCTTCAAGCGGTCGCGCTGCATCGAATCACTTGGTATATTACCGGTCATAAAACGTCGAATAGTTTACGCGTACCCGATGTCGAAAAAACGTACGTTACGTGCGATGCTCTTCGCAATAGTATTTTTTGCAATAAATACAATACAATATACAATGTTCGTCTAACAAAGTTCGTTCGTATTTTTTATTATTAAAAATGGCTCGTAGGCAAAAACCAACTAGTGAAATTGGCAAGGATGTATTCGACGTGAAGAAAAAAAAAGGCCTTTGAAACTCTTTTTTTCGTTTTCTAGACATTGCAGGGATAAAAGCCATGGTAATCTTAATGGGAAATAAAGTAGTTATAGCAAAAACACGAAAGTATTTACGTGAATTGAGAATGCAGATGATAAAAGAGTATGTAGAGAGAAGAGCTACGATAGTCACCGTAGGTATGGTACTTTCCGAGAAAACTTAAAAGAAAAATTAGGGACTACATAAAAATAAGTGAATGAAACTGATGTAACGAATCAGGCACAAGTTCCAGTATATCCAGTATATGCTATAAAAAGAGGAGACAATCCAAGACACAATGTGCAGCTTGTTCGAGAAATATTTGCCGAAACCACTTTATATTTTTTTGCAATGAATGTTACTGTGATGAAGAGACTGATAATAAAGAAAACTAAACATAAGATAACGAATTAAATATATGCAGAAATTTTTGTTATTTTTTCATTGATCTCATTATCAAACTTATTTTACAAATTTAATTTTAATTTACGTTTAAGCAAGACTTATGCTGCTAAAATGTTTCCTAATCCAAAGAGAATCGGCATACATATAACGAAACTTAAAATTAAGAGATAAATACAGGTTAATAAGAAAAACTGCAGTTTTTTATTACTTGATCTCGCCAAAGTGTAATTTTAAAAATTCAACTTTATTTTATATTTAGGCAAAATTAGTATTACCAAATTGTATCCGAATTTAAATTTAATGTGTCTAAATAAATTGTGATAGATAAACAAGTTTTTTTTTTTAATTTGTCTTCTAAATCCCAAAAATTTTTAATAGATCTTTAAAACTACGCGCGACCGCTTCCGTAAGAAATAATCGCGCGCCCGGTTGATTGTTAAACATATAGCGCCTATGACCATTCTTCAAAATAAAAAATGGTACTTCCTATATCTTTTGAATTAAGTCGTGATTTTTTTTTTTGTAATTACTCTCCACTTTTTAACATTTCTACCACAATCCCATTTTCGTCTGGATCTTTTTATTTATGAGGTCCTTGATTCCATTTCTACCTATTCCTCATGTGGTTGTTTTATTACTATGACATTAATTTTGACAATGTAATTCTTTATCTAGTTTTGGTTTTCATCTTTGCATTGTGTTTTCTTGGTCGCACACCAATATGACAGAAACGTTACTACTTTGAAATATTTTTTTTTTTTGTTTCCTGATAAAAAGTCATTATTTCGGTTTTTTTTTAAATTTGTCTCGCTCATAGCCTCTTTATGTGTTTTTTGATTTTATTATATTTTCTAGTGTTGTCTATATTGTTATTCTTCAATACTATCTGTCGTACTTTTCTTTTTTTCTTCGAGTGTGATAAATTCCTTGTCATACCAATTCTTTGTTTTTATTACTAAATTTGTTTTTGGTGCAACTCTTGTTCGCTATTTGTGTGGTATTCTATTTGTTTCATTATTTCTTCTTCATATTTGCTCCTCCCGCCGCAAAAATCGTAATAAAAGATATTCAGATTACAAACTGAGAAAAAATAACATGTAGTTATTGTTAATTATGTATAAATATTAAATAACAATTGATTAATGGCTAAATACCAGCACATTGTTATAGTTTTACGGCAGTTTACCGGATAACTACTTTATAATATGCTCTACATTAAAACACCTCTAAGCAATGGGAAATGGACATACATTTTTATAAGATTCTTAGGTTATAATGAGGATACTATATATTAAATTACTTATCGCTCTTCCTGAAATGCTTTGTTAAAATCTCTATCCAAGGCACCATGATGCAATGATTTTTAGTTTAGTTCTAAATCAAGACCTTTTGAAATTTGTTAGGTTGGTGATAAAAATTCGGAGAAGCTGTAAAATAATACTGTGAAAATAAATAAATTATGTTTCAAAATAAGTCTTTTAATTTTGTTATATATCAAAATACGTATTTTCTACGAATCTTAACTGAATAACAGATAACTTGATGACCTGTCAATGTTATCCTGAATTAATTAATTCATAATAATAATTATTATTAATTTATTAATTCATAATAGGATATTCAAATATATATATATATATATATATATATATATATATATATATATATATATATATATATATATATATATATATATATATATATATATCACGTTTGATACCACACAATTCAAAAATAATTTTCAGTAGATAATATAAATAGCCTAAGACTATCGAGGTCTACATAACTTTGACATGAATAGATTTCGACGCCTCTGCACAAGCGAACAGTTGATTTTTCGGACTCACGCTAGTGGCCAGGGGTCACGAAGCGTCGTCCCCATGGAGAAATCACCCGATGGCACCGGTCTAGAGACACGACGCCACCGACGCTGGCACGGAGTGGCCAGAGGTCACACCGCCTATCGACCAAACACCCAGTGCGTGACACGATCGAGACATCGAAACCAGATAAATGGCGGCGATAAGATTTTTCCCTAGACGCAGGAAAAACTTTCGTTCTAAACATTCAACGGAAAACAGAATTCGAGCGTGTAGTCCGTCTTTATAATTTGCTTAAGCGTGTTAATCAGAATTAAGAACATATAATTTTTAAAATACTATGATAAGGTGTATTTCGTCACTTATTTTTCATTCAATAACTTCTAGTCAGAATTAAGCCACCACAATATAAATTATTTACGTCATCGGTGTGGTAATTAATGACCAGTAAAACTTTATAACTCTTAGAAAATTGGTATACACTAGCTGTGTAAATAAATTTATAAGGCTGATGGCATATTGTTTGATTTGGTTGGTTTCCCCTTTAGAGAGAAGGCAGACCATCATCTGATGTGCTTTTATGACACGTTCCAGGCAATGAATCATTTTCAATGCGTCCTAAAAAGTCAAGACATGTTTTATTCCTATTGTCCTCTCGATCCTGCGACAGGTTTTTTGCAACCATTTTTCAACAGGTTTTTTTCATTCCCAATTCATTGATCAAAATCTGACAAAATTAAAATTAAATAAATTAAAATTAATTAAAGCTAAATTTAACTCTTCCCCGATCCGACCAACAACCGTCCAGAATGCACAAGATCATGGGCATTTTTGTCACTTCCTTCAAGTGAAAATCCTTGAAGGCATTCCGCTGTGAAGTACATCTTCAATCGAATCTCGGCCTTTTTTAAATACCTAAATTCACCTGAAAACATGGGCTCTTGACAAAATGCAGTTTCCATTGGCCTGTTGAAGTTTTATAAAAGTCTCCGTTGCTCAGTGCCTAAGTCTGAAACAAAGCTTGATACTTGAATAGCTACTGATGACAACTGAGCCAGTTTTTCGACGAGACGATAAATAGACGGTTTGTTTGGGTCATTATGTTACGCAACGTTTTTACAAAAAGTTGCGTAGATTTTTTCTATTTTTGGACTGAGCGTCTACGCATGTTATGATTTAAAGCTAATTGTTGCAAGGAAACCTTACCATTGTCTACTACATCAATTAAAACATTCAACGAATTTTCGTCATTAGTTTTTGTTTTTTGTCTTCCCAAATTTGAATGACTTTTAATGCTGCCTGATACTGAATGGATACTAAATGAGAAATATATTTACCATAAAACAGACCGAAACACCTTTTAGCCATTTTTTAAAATCTATTTTGAAAAAAAACATACAATAATTACTTCGTTGAATTCAGAAAAAATGCTCTTTCCTGTAATGCCAAATTTAAATACTGTTGTCATTAAAAAGAATCAAGTTAGTCTTGGATTTCAAATATGTTGCAAACATTTCCTGATGTTTGTGTACAAAATTTTATTAGGAATCTTAAAGCGTTCTCGAGATATTTGACAGTTTCCATACATAATAGCGACCTTGTATAGTAATTAATTTATAACAGATTAAATCATCTCCTGATGATTCTAACATGGTTAGCAAAACATGCGTCGAAAAGTTTCAAAAAGTGATTTAGTGTTTAGTGGTAAATCTCTTCGAGTTTAGTGATTCACACCGAAGGTTCCAATAGAAGCATTGATTTATTCAAGGTTGGCTAATTAATACTTAGTGAGCAACTTAAAGAATGTATTTGTATATATTCAAAATCTAATGTTTTGAATGTATTTTCTCATTAAATTGCCGAATATTGATATCGTTGGGTTATTAACTTTAGAACCATGTTAAAGGAAAGTTAAAAAAATATTCCAAAAATGATACGGTAGCTAATGATATTCGAAAAATTAGGTGAAGACATGATTGTATTTTTGCATTTTTGTAATTGCATTTTTTATCGATATATTCTCTCCTAAAAATTATAATAAAATCATTTGTAATATAGGGTGGGTTCAATACAGGGTTTTATTAAATCCAAGATTAAATTATCTCCTGATGATGCTAACATAGTTAGCGAAACGGGCGTCGATAAGTTTCATAAAGTGATTTGGTGTTTAGTGGTAAATCTTTTCGAGCTTAACCTTGAATAATTTTACAACAAACATTGAATAGTCTACGTTATATTAGACAAAATACTGACCAGTAACGCCTCTGGAGCATAAATCACCTTAAGGAATGACTTTTTAAAAATGAAATGTTCGTTTAATTAACTGTTCAAATAAAAGTGCTTAACTGTTTAAATAAAAGGTACATTCCTTTTGGCCAGATGGGATCGTTTAACTTAAATAGCAGCATTTAAATAATTCTAAACACTATTGATACAAATTGTTTCGAATGCGTCTTTAGTCGACTGTTAATAAACGCTATACCGATCGACTGGAAAGCTTTTCCAAAAACAAAGTATAAAATATACCGGACACAATCTATTGCGAAGTTTTTAATACCAGCAAGCTTGGACAACATCAGTCGGTCATTAGCAATACGACACTGCAGATTAAATGACGATTTTGTCAACCATAGCAACCAAATGGCGCTTATCATTTTCAATGGATGTATGACCACGTTTAAATTCAACATTAAACTTATCACCGAAAGCGATGGGACAGAATCAAATCAAGTGCAATCAAACAACTGTATATACATATATATATATATATATATATATATATATATATATATATATATATATATATATATATATATATATATATATATATATATATATATATGTATATATATATATATATATATATATATATATATATATATATATATATATATATATATATATATAGAAATGGTCACATATCTCGAGAACGGTTTCAGATTTCTTAATGAAATTTTGTACACAAAGAACATGTTTTCCACTTATATATAATGGGATGTTGCTATTCCCCACTTTTCTTGAAAACAACAATTAAACGCCCGTATATTTCGGTATCTAGTCAAAGGAATCATGCATGTATTAAGCCGATTGCCCCTAAAAATATAGATTCTCTAAATTACGATATATTCTTTAGGTAAATGTATTTCCTGAAACAAATATATATATTACGAAATGAGTTCAGTTCCCGAATTGAAAATGCCTTCAATTCATTATAGTTTCGATTTAAGGATTACTCGGCTAATTTGAAATTCACAAGTCACCTACACCGTATATCCTTTAATATAAAAAAACCCCGTTGCCCACCTGTCGTTATTAGAAAGTTAAATTCACATTTCTTTTCACGAATATCGAACTTTAGACGAAAGCTGCCGGACGATCCCTGACCATCGACATTAATTTCGTAAGACGACCCTCATCAGACAAGTCTCGGCGTTTGCAACCTGTTCGATCGAAGCGTCAAATACGTCCAACCGGCAACCCTTGGTCAGCGTCACATGGGCCCCTTTTCCGATTTTATGCACAGCGATCGGGTTCGAGAAGGAAGCTTCTTTTTCTTTAGCCCTTAATGGAACAAGGTGTTGAATTGGTTCTTTTATTATTTGCACCGTTTTCATTAAGGTTACAAATTTTGCAACGTAAGGACAGTTCACTTTATTGCAGCTGTGATGGTTTAAAATATTCTAAAGGAAACTTAAATGTTTCCCCTTTACTGTTGCTTTTTACATATTTTCAATTTTATAAATTAATTAAACATTGTAATAAACATTCACTATACAGGAGGGTCGTTCGAAAAGTGCCCGACCTGACACAGATGGCGCATGAATAATCAAATGAGTATAATATTTGTCAAGTATATATATATATATATATATATATATATATATATATATATATATATATATATATATATATATATATATATATATATATATATATATATAATATATATCTTTCGTAAATTTATTTATTATATAGGCATTATTTGAAAATAAAATGAAGTCATTAGTCATTTATTCAATACGTTTCAGCATAAATTTGGTTTTTTTTTTTTTTGGATTTATCGCCACGATCTAAAACTCAAAAAAAAATATCTTAATTAACCAATAAATTAATAATTAATATAATTACCCAAAAAAAATCATAGATAAATCGTTTAAAACTTTTGATACCAGACAAAACAGACAAGGTATTAATAACTATAATAATAACTCTCAAACAATTAACCATTCCTAACATCCGCGGTATTTTTGACACAATTAAAAGAGTAGGAAATGAATACAACATAAGAACGACATTTAAAACAAAAAATACTTATAATGTGGTTTATAAAATTCCCTGCGAATGTGACAAATTTTATATAGGTGAGATATCTAGACCGTTAGATGTTAGAATAAAAGAACATAAAAACCTTCTTAGAAAGGGCGATTTTAATAAATTTAGAATGTGTCAACATGCATGGGAATCGCGACATAAAATCAATTGGAAAAATTGCAAAACGATATTAAAAGAATCGGTAACAAAATACAGAAGATTAAAAGAAACCGCTATAATTAATTTAAATAAAAATAACTGTATTGCTATGCCTTCGGTAGATTTAAATTCAATATGGTTCCCGATTCTAAAGAATACAATTAAAAACATTTAAGTATTTCAATACACAATCAGTACAGTAGACAATCACACAGTAAACCTCACCTATATATCTTTTTTGGTAGTATGTCACTGTCATTAAAAACAATTATGGTCAATGTAAGTATCGTTGACATACACAAAAAATATATTTACTTCCTATCTTTGCTTTATATATAGAATTTAATATAATTTATGTTTTAGATTTGTTTTGAAAACGAGGTGAGAAGACCCCCGAAACGTTAACGTTAAAAGTTTGTATTAATTTTTGAACATTTTTATATTTTTAAAATTTTGTTCGTTATGCAAATTTATTACAGAAAGAATCACTAAGAAATTTGTCTCCGTTTGTTTTTTTGTTTTTACCCTAATTATTATTTAACATTTTAAGCAAATATATGTAAAAACACATTTAGCAGATATTATTTGATTATTATTTAACGAATAAACTACAAATAAACTAATGAACATTGTTAAAACATTTTTTTAAATTAAGAAGTCCTACATTAGATCTGAAAGAAAGATTAGATCTAAAAGCGTGCATTTAATTTCAATTTACAACCAAAAATAAATTCTGTACGCAAATATCAGGATATGCTTCTTATTTAACGGGAACCTCCACAAAATTCCAAATAGAGCCAGGGGTATTTTGGAGCATTGGTGGTATTGATGCCACTATGCAATGACAATAGACCGCTTCCAACTCGGCAAACATTTGTCCAAGTTTCTCAAAGACTTTTGGATACGGGTAGTGTGTTTACAAAATTTCAAGAACGTGAGCGGCCGAGAAGAAATCGATCCTTAAGACCAAGAATAAATATTACATATTACTGAAGAGGATTCAACCAGAAGTATTTGAAATGTTATTATATTGAATGTATATTATATTTTCAAATAATACCTTAAGAGGTCAATTCAATATATATATATATATATATATATATATATATATATATATATATATATATATATATATATATATATATATATATATATATATAAATATTCTCTAAAATTTCTTAATAAAAGGCTTGTCAAACTAATATTGCTTAAAAGGTTTTTACCAAAGAAAAAACTAACAAAAAAAATACTAATAGCAATAAAATTCAAATATAATTAGCAAATGTAAACATGTAAAAAATGTAAAAAAAATTTAATGTTTAATAAAAAAATATGATATGATGACGATAAATATGAAACTAAAACAATTGTATTATGATATTTTGAATATTAATGAAGAAAAACAGAAAATGTTTTCCTAATTATTTTTAATGTTTTTGACATCCATATTTTTTACACCAGATTGACCCCTAAACACCAAATCACTTTGCTAAACATTTTCACTAAAAACTTTCGCTAAACATGTTAACATCAGGACATGAGTCAATTTGATTAAATCATCTGCTATGCTATACAATATTAAGAAGTCAATAGCTTAGCACTAGTATTGGTAAATATTAATATTTACAATAAATAATTATTAAATAATATAAATATTAATATATTCAAAAAAAAATATATAAATATTAATATATTCAAAAAAGCACATATATTAAACATGATCAATTAAAAACCGAAAAATATTAATTTTCATACAGCAATATTATTTTTTTGAATATACAAATCCTTTAATCATCTACATATATAAAATATGGATCATTTGTACGAATTTCTATAAATATCACTAATAAATGTATAAGTTTTTATCTAATATTTTCATCTGTTCACCGTGAAATAAATTTCTTCACATCTTACTTATTGATTATTGGATTCATTTCCTTTGCTACATAACCACAGGAAAATGTAATAAACCGTAAAATTAAAAAAAAATCTAAAACGGCAAAAACGTGGGTGGTTCTAATCTATTTTGGAACTCTTCAAAATGGACAAGGATAAGTGTATAATTTAGTACGACGCGTATGTGACCAGCCCTGGTGTACAGGGGTGGTCCAAGGCCAGAGCACGACTGGCCCATTTAGTATATACTAATCCCGGATTAAAATGGTGTTATTAAACGTTCAATGACACGGATTTGGATTTCTAAGATTTTGTATAAGCTTTGTGCAAAAAACGTGTTTAAAATTCGTTTACGGTAACATTTCTTGACAAGTCAAAAAGATGCACTGGAGATTGGTTTCTTGTGATTGATTATTATATATTTGTCAGTTGTCCTATTCAGAGCAATGTGTGAAAGTGTTTTAAAAAAATATATGTAATTAAAATATTATATAATATATTAATATATATATATGTATATATATATATATATATATATATATATATATATATATATATATATATATATATATATATATATTAATATATATATATATATATAATATATATATATTAATATATATATATATATTAATATATATATATATATATATATATATATATATATATATATATATATATATATATATATATATATATATATATATATATATGGATATCTTATACATATTGATCTTGAAGAGGGAATTAATGTAGAACGAGGTATACGGCAGGGTGACGCAATATCGCCTATTCTTTTCTCGGCTGGCCTTGAAGAAGTATTCCGTAAACTGGATTGAGAACAGGATGGTGTAAAGATCAATGGTGCAAACTTAAACCATCTTAGATTTGCAGATGATATTATTCTCATTTCACAAGACCCAGAGGAGCTGCAAAGACGCATACAAGGACTGCAAACGGCTGGCAAACCATTTGGCTTGAAAATAAACCTGAAAAAGAGTCAGGTTATGTTCAATCACTTCGCTCAGGACAGAAGAATTTCAGTTTTAGGAAGGGATTTGGAGATTGTGGACAGCTTTATATATCTTGGGCAGATGATTTCAATGGAGGGGAATACCGCCCGGGAGGTGGAACGACGTGTTAAATGTGGCTGGCAGGCATTTGGTAGGCTCAACATAGTGTTTAAGAAGAGCAGACTCCCACTTTGCCTGAAAAGAAAAGTATTCGATCAGTGCGTTCTGCCGGTTATGACATACGGAAGTGAAACCTGGACACTCACATCGCAATCAATTCAAAAAAATCGGATAGCACAGAGGGGAATGGAAAGATGTATGCTTGGCATTACAAGACGAGACAGAAAATCCTGCGCATGGATCAGGGAACAAACAAAAGTCTGTGACATCATTGGAAGAGTAAAGCAATTGAAATAGAAATGGGCAGGCCATATAGCGAGGCGATGGGACGACAGATGGACCAAGGCAATCTTGGAGTGGATACCGCTTGATCGCAAACGTCCGCGAAGAAGACCGAAAGCACGATCGATTGAGGACATCGTTAAATATATTGGACCCTAGTGGCAGAGGAGAGGCCAGGACCATGAAAGTTGGAAGCATGCTGAAGAGACCTTCATCCTGCAGTGGATCGATACAGGCTGATGATAGATAGATTAGATTTTTCAAGTTATTTTTCCAATCGCCTCAATTCTCCTCGCCACGACTTTTTGGACTTGTGTTACACTGTCATGAAACGTTCCTTTCACGACCAGTTTGACCTTTGGGAAAAAGAAATAGTCACAAGGACATAAATCAGGCGAATACGGAAAATATTGAAGCACACAGACTTGTTTCTTCGCTAAAAATTTACAAACAGCGCCGATCCTGTAAGATGGTGTAGTATCGTGTAACAAAAACCAACCTTTCGGTCCTCGATCATGTCTTATTTTATATTAAATTCCCTCGCTATCCATTCCACAGTCGAACTCGCATCGTATGCGATAATTTCACGCACTTTTTCCACCAATTTTTGGCCCATTTTAGGTCGCCTTCTAAGGCATCACGACCGTAGTGGAATCGCTTATTCCACTCGAACACACGTGTACAGGATAAGCAATCATAACCATACAATTCACAAACTTCAAATGTTTCTGTAAAAGTTTTACCGAACTGGAAACAAAATTTACTATTAGCTGTTTGTTCCACCGTATTTTTGTGTCGAGATGACAAAAGGTTCTGTCACTCTAAGCGCTATTACTTGGTAATCCGTTGATCGATTATATTGAAGCCGTCTCCTTTTATAGAGATATTTAAATGCATTCTTTGGAATATATAAACAATTCACTTGTTTACTGATATAAAGTTTTTTTTTACTCCATCATTTTATTACAACTCTTACTGGTACCAAATAAAACTCGACAACATTGTGCATAAAATTGATTTATTATTTTGAAGTCAAAAATATAGCAATGTACCAATTGACTTCAAAAGTAATTTAAAAATAAAAAGAACAACTTTCAATAAAACTACTCTGCAATAGCTCCTCCATGGGTCTATATGCATGCCTGTAGGTGAGTTGGCGTGTTCTCGATTAAATGATTCAAGAAATCAGCAAATCCATTGCCTACTGCGCCTCGGAACAGACGCACAACAGAATTTAAAACTCCTCGATGTTTACAGCACCAGTGACTCTTCTCTCCAGAACCAGTAGAGGTGTCCGTGTACCCCTCATAATACCATCCCAAAACATCACGCTCCCACCTTCAAATGGGATACGTGGTTGAGCTGTTTCGAAGTCGGGCTTGTCCACCTGAAGCTCTCCAAACTAATGGTTTTCGTGAATCAGAAACCAAGCCAATTCTCGTCTCATCGGAGAACATCACGTTATTCTAGTTAGGACTACGATCTACCATTTCTCGACCCCTTTGCAATCTTACATTTTTTTGTTGAAGGGTTAGTTTGAGAACACGTAAAGGTCTTCTGCGATGCAAATTTACCGCTTTCAATTAGCGTGTTATCGTTTGTCGTGAAACAATTACTCTTTCAAGCCTAATAAGCTCCTTTGATATAGCGCTTGTATATTTCTTCGGGCTAACATTGATTGACCGGCAAATGCTGGTCTTGTGCAACTATTGTACATTTTCTACTCCTTTTGGGGCGATTCTTTACGTCATTTGTCTCTTTTTTGTGAATTTTTTGTGAATTTTTTGTGAATTTTCGATGCAGCACTGGGAAACAGCTACAATTTCCGAACTAGGGAAGCACCTACACCAATAATCACTTTGATTAAAACTCTGTTGCCACAAAGCAATTACTCTTGATCTGTTAAAATGAAATATCATCTTCCTAGGCATTTATAAACGGATTGATTGAAACGGAAAATTGAAAAAGAACTAATAATGTATAAATACCGTATCAACGGAATAGACAAAAATCAAAAAACCTGTGTTATCAGCAAAATAATGTTCTTGTTATTTCCATGTAAAAGCGGTCTAAAATAAATATGCATTACAATTTTAAGAGTATCTTAGGCGTAGATATCCTATTTATAATTACTCCAAAATTTTGGACATATGTGTATATACATATATCTCCTTATTGATATATTTTAAAAACGATTTTCTTTTGAAACTCCTGTATATAACTTAAGGTCCATTTGAGAACAGAAATAATGAGCTGGTTTGGTATTTTTAGATGCACATCCCCAAATGCTTATCGGTTGAGGCCAGACGAGGTCACTATTTCCTAGGACGCCATCCAGAACCCTAATAAATGGATGTTAAGTGTCTTTGCCCCCTCGAAGATGAGTGTCTATATTTAGGCGGCATTTTTAGCGTAGGTAAACAGTAAATCTCCGGTGGATAAATTGACATCTCCGTTATAAATTACCGACAAAAATTTGGGTAGATGAGAGTTTACGAAAATAATTCTAAACTGATTGAACGAAACTATTCATATTAAAGTTAAAATAAAATTAAAAATATGAACTAAACACGTTTTAAAAATTCAATCAAAAATAAGCCGTAATGAGACCGAAAACAACAATATACTTAGTCGCCAAAATATTATCGTCATCAACATGAACTCTTCAATTGTGTTGAAATGTACATCAATCAAAGTAATTGTCCATTATTTATCTTAAGTAGACGCATCTTGTTGCAGACATTGTGACGCATGGTTTCATTTGATATTCGAAGTTGCTAATACACCAGTCTTAATATCTCTAGATATAGAAGATTAAAATTACTTATCGCCATATATGTATTTTACTTCCTCCATAAAATTAAACCTGCCTTTTTACAATGATTAATTTTATTATTTCACTTATGTGAAAGTAGAATGAAAAGTCAAATACTTTTTAATTTTTTTTTATGGAAAATCAATTTATTTTTCAACATAGTTCTTTTTTTAACTCGATAGACTTTACCCACACGATTTTCTAACTATTTTATGTTTTCCAAATTATATTGTAGGAATTGTCGAACTTTGTAAAATAGTCCTCTGCTCCAGCGATGATCTTTTCATTTAATGAAATGTGAATGTCTTTCCAGTCAGCTACTTCTTCATGTTTGGAAAGCGATAGAAGGGAAGGAGTCAAGTTTACACAATCGGGTAGTTATGGCATCAACTCTTTGTAGTCGACATGTATAACACATTGTGAATGCTAGAAAACAGTGATCATGGCCTTTCCGGCCAACGGAAACACTTTTATCTTCTTCAGGGTACATTCGCCGGATAAAACCCACTGTTTTGACTGTTCCTTCATTTTTAGTGTGTAGTTATGAATCTAATATTCTTCAACAGCAACGAATCGCCGCAAAACTCCTTGGAATTTCGTTGATACATGTCCAAACCCCGCTTTGAAGTGGTCACTCTATTCCGTTTTTACTCTGTAGTGAGCAAACGCCGTACCCACTGCGGTAGTTTCTTTCTCATACCAAAATGTTTCTGTAGGATATTCCGTACACGTTTGTTCGACATGCTTATCACCTCAGTACTCGATTTAATCTTTACTTTACGATCGGTCAATACGATAGCATGAATTTCGCTGACAATTTCTTCATTAGTTAACAAAGCACGGCAAAGCACTAACAAGCACGGAGTTTGACTCGTGCTTGTTCGACTAAATAGAAAACTAGTAAACCATTAAACCACTGATATTGTAATGCTTTTATTTTATTTAATTCTGTGTAAATCTTTTTCTTGTCCCGTGTCCTTTACGTACACTTTTACTTATTCTATCTTTTTCTTTCACACCTTATCATGATATGTCAGAAATATCTCAGTTGTCTCTGCATCTACATAAAGGTAAATTAATTTTCAACGATTTATTTCCCAAAGTAGTGCACTATATTTTATTACTTCTTGTTTTTTCGTTCTGTTCTTGTCAGAAACAGGGAGATACAATAAAGTGTTTTTTATTGTGTTAATTATTAATTTTACAATTGTGTGACTTTATTATTCTTAGATTTAGTTGATTTGTTCTAGATTTGTTTTACTTTATTTTACCTTTTCCACTGTTTCTTACCTAGTCAACAAAATGTTATTTTTAATTTTCTTTTACAAGCAATCTCTTTGAAGTGAATTTTCAATCTTGGAAAAAGGAAACAGTTACAAAGACCCAAATCTGATGAATAAAGAGGCGGCGGTGCCAAAGTGATATTTTAGCTTGCCAGAAACTCATTAATTGAAATCGCTGTATGGAAATTGCTATTGTTCAAATCGCGCATTATCGTCATTATCGTGACAGTATCCAGCTGTTCTTGATATTCGGTCTCGCACAAATGACCCTTTTTCAACATTTTTCAAGACCTCCTCGGTAAAAATGTTGATTTACTATTTGGCCTTTAGGCACAAATTCTGGCTATCAGAAAAGCAAAACAAAATGATATCAGCATTCCTGGCTCTGGTGCTTCGTTTTCGGATCGTATTCAAAAATCCAAGACTCGTCTTCAGTAAGGACACGTTCCAGAAAATGAGGTCATACAAAAGATCATTCGAAAAATAATTTGAAACCCATTTTATCCCCAATTCAACGGTCAAAATCGGATGAACAGTTGTGTGAATCAAATGCAACTATTTTCCAATCATTCTGATCATCGACAGACAATCAAAACGAACAAAATCCCGGGTTCTGAGAATATTTTTATCACTTCTTGCAGTTGAAATTTTGCAAAAATTTCTGTCGCACTGCCACGGACCACCAGTCTAAGTGACTCTAAGAAGTTCAAACTGGTACCGAAGATGCACTACAAGTTGGCCTGCCTCTCCTCCAAAGAGAACGCTAACAGTGTTGCTAAATTGAACGCTACATCATCAGTCTCACTGCTTTATTTACACACCTAGTATTCTATAGGTTTGCCTAATCTATTTTTACTTATTTTAATATTGCAGGATTATCTTTTGTTAATTCTTGAGGGACAAACATTTTGGACTTTATATATTTTGGTATTTATTATATCCTTGATAATAAAAATTCAATATAATAAATATAATGAAATTCAAATATAATTCAAATTCAATTTCTTTTTCTATGGCTAATCTCAATGTTTCTTTACATTCTTTGTTAACATCACTGTGCTGTTAAATTGTCATTTCAACCTTACTCACAGTACCTAAATTCGCGTAAAAAAGCGTTTTTTTTGGAAAAAAAATGTGTTTCATATACTTAATTAATTCCTTGTTACAAAGTTCATAGATAGTCGAGGCATATTTTTTCTTTGAGCGAAAATAACCATATTCTTCATAAATCTTTTTTTAAAAATATTATACTTTCCTTTACACCTCGATAGTATTATATATATATATATATATATATATATATATATATATATATATATATATATATATATATATATATATATATATATATATATATATATATTTCGTTGTATGTAATAATTTAATGACATTTATTCAGTGATATATATTTTTAAATTATTTTTCACGGATCAACAAGACATTCCATAAAATTTACTATCTGATTTAGCAATTTAAAGGAAGGTACTATTTTTAAAGGAAACATCCCAGGTTGTTGCTTCAAACTCCGTCACCTACGCTTCGAACTACTTCTACATATATTGTATTTTCCGTATTTGATTCCCAGCGATTACTTGCTCTTCCCAAACCAAAAAAAAATAATAATAATGATTCGCTGGGCGAAGATTCACTTCAAATGTTGAGGACAGAGCTGAAGCAACCATTTATTTTGCAAACTTCTACTGAGGAACACATTCTACTGAGAATATTAAAATCCTGGAAAACCTTGAAAACTGAAAAATGATCTCTATAAATATTGGCTCGTAAATAAAAATAATAATTATTTTTTATACTATTATTAGTTTTAGTTAATATTCTATGTTTGATCAATTTTATAAATGTAATTTAAACAATAATTATTTAACTAAATGAGATTTTAAAAGTCTGGTCATAGGGTTTTAATTAACGTAAAAGCTCCTCTTGTATTCTACAGAAACCACCACTGTATCTATTAGTTCGCCTAGTGGCCACCGGATGGGAGTAGTTGTCGGGACAGTTTCCCCTATCCCTTAACGTCCTACTACGTAACCCTTTATAAAGGGAGGAACATTCCTTAGTCCGAGATCCGATGTATCATTATATGTAGCCTTTAATAATTGTTATATGTTATTCCTTACAACATATATATATATATATATATATATATATATATATATATATATATATATATATATATATATATATATATATATATATATATTGATCATAAAATGCAAAAAAATATATTATTATTCATTATTAAAAACAGTTGATTTACAAGTATCCTAAATCAATTCTTCTATTGGAGCCTTTGGTGTGAAACACTAAACTTGAAAAGATTTACCACTAAACACCAAATCACTTTTTTGAACTTCTCGACGAACTTTTCGCTAACCATGTTAACATCATCAGGAGGTTAGATTAAATCATCTCCTGATGATGCTAACATGGTTAGCGAAACGAGCGTCGAGAAATTGAAAAAAGTGAGTTGGTGTTTAGTGGTACATTTCTTCAAGTTTAACAATCCTAAATAATAAATAATAATTCTTAAAATACACCTGTGTAAATATCGCCACAAAATATGTCAAAATTTTCTAAATATCTGCAATCAATTTTTAATGTGATAATTTCGTCACCAACTTATTTAGAAAAATCTCAAAAATTGCACAAAGTAAAAAAAATGATGAACTTTGATATAAGGGCCATTTAGGTTGTTACCTTCGATATGCTGACAGATATGTAAAATCTTGTACCCTTTCTAATTTCCATAACTGAAAAGAGAAGCTATATTCTACCATATAACGCAGCTACTCGATCATAGAGGGCAAGGTAAGCAATATAAAACAAAACTTGAAACTTTTATTTTCTATTGGCCTCTCTATAAAAGACTTTTGTTACTTTTTAGTCCAAATTAGTTGATCGATAGTTGATCGATAGTTGAATAATTAATATTTAAATGAATTGATGAGATTGAGGATTAAATGAATATTTAAGAACGATCAACAATTTATAATCGAAATTAATATAAAGAAATTGAAATATATCATAGTTATTAGAAAATCTCCATTATGAAGTTTTCAGGCTCCGAAAAGGACTTCGGATTTTTTGATACCATCAGACTTACTAACTACTACTAGAACTACTAATTACTTATTTTTACATCGCACTTGACTTTTCCCCGAAGACTTCTCCTTTTTTAAAGAGGCAACAATATCCGCTTTCGGATAATTTCAACGTAAAGCCAGATTTAACTAAGAAGAATATAATTATTCTAAAGTAAATGGGTTCTGACATCCTCCCACCTGAAATATATTTAAACTTATTAAACATGACTCACAGCATTTCTAAAGCCTTAACTAACAAAACAGTTACAATCAAAATAATATAAACAAGATCTAACATTAATCAGAAAATTTTATGGGTGGTTTGATCTGGCGCCCACTTCGCGTAACACTTCACTTCGGGTGCTCTGCTTTTATACACACTCGTTCCCGAATCACAGTCACTACTTCCGAGTATGGTCACTACCACGTTTTCACTCTCTGTTTCTATATAGCCACTGTTCTCGAAGCTAGGCAAACCTTCCACACCTTCCAGTGAGCATAGCCGCTGTATCGGTCTCAACAATTGTCCCCTTTTAGTGGCGACCCTAACAACTCGAACTTGACCATCTTTTCCAGCTATAAACTCTTTCACTAACCCAAGAGGCCATTCTAAACGTTTATCCTGTTCATTTTCCATTAAAACCAAATCGCCCACTCTTATCTTCCGATAGTTCTTTCTTTTAGTCCATAATCGTAATTGTCCCAAATATTCACTGCGAAATCTTTTCCGTAAGTCTTCCGTAAGTCTTTTGTCTGTGCAATACTTTCCTAGATACTGAAGACTTATCAACGGCATCACAATCAGGTACTCCGCTCTCCGCCCGATCCCTTAGAAACATCACTGGGGTTAAAAGAATTAGATCGTTAGTATCCGTTGAGGAGTAAGTAAGCGGCCGTAAATTTATCAATGATTCGCAATCGCATATAACAGTTGTTAATTTTTCATAGTCCAAGGAAGCACGTCCTAACACTTTACGCAACAACCGTCTCAAAATTCCTATCAGACGTTCCCAGAATCCACCCCACCATGAAGCAGTCGGTGGATTCAATTTCCACTTCATACGTTCCACACCACTACAACTAGTAACTTGCGAAAAGTCTATTCGCGAGAAAGTATTGTCCGTTCCAACAAAGTTTGTTCCATTATCACTATATATGGTTTTCGGACGGCCGCGTCTGGCAATAAAACGTCTCAAACGTTCAAAATGTACTGCCCGATATATATCACAAGTAAAAAGACAGATTCATGCCTTTTCACCTCCTTTTAGATATAAAGGATCCGCAAAGTCTGCCCCTGTTATTCCAAATGCTGTTGCATCGCGGACATGATCTACTGGTAGAGAAACGGTATTCGCTACAACAGGCTTAACATCATAACTTCTATATCTTATACAGTTAGATATGGCCGATTTAATTGCACGTCTGCTAACGTGTTCCCAAAATATAAGACGATTCACAATATAGTGTTAGTACGACTGGAAAACGAAAGTTTTCGTCATCTTCTGATGCTGGACCTTAAACGTATCAGACCATTCATATCTTTAAAAGCATCCAAAGTACTTAGTTGTTTAGCGTTTTCATCTTTAAAGAACTCTTGTATCATTTTAAATACAAACACTTGCGCCTCTTGAATCTCTTCATACGCTAACGGTACTTTTCGCTTACTGCCTTTAGTTAATATAATCTTCCAATAATGAGAAAAATAGTTCAGATGCCAATCACTTGATGTCATTGTGCTTTGTGCATTGTTGATCAAAACGGTAACAAACAATTTCTTTCTCTCCTTGTTAATTTCCTCTTCGTTATAATTGGGATTATCTGTTGGCCAAGCAAATGCATCTTGGTAGAGCCATCGTGGTCCTTTCCACCACTTGGAATCCATTAGCTGTCCAGCAGAGCATCCGCGCGAAGGTATGTCGGCCGGACTGAGTGCCCCGGGAACATGATGCCAATGTTCAGGCGCAGTTGTTTTTCGTATCTCCACAACGCGATTCCAAACAAACGTAGTCAATTCTTCTGGCCTCTTGATCCAGCAAAGCACAGTTGTTGAATCCGTCCAGAAAAAGCTTTCCACTTTAATCTCGAGAAGCCTTTTCAGATTCGTATACAAACGAACTGCGATGATTGCAGCCATCAGTTCCAAACGAGGTATCGATAGTTTTCTTAAAGGTGCATTCGAGACACCATGGTAGTGGGACAGGTAAAGCCGATGGGATCAAACACACGTTGAGCCAATGAAAGCATTAACCTCCTGGTTACTGATTCGTTTAAAAGCTGGTATATATCTTCATGTTCGCAGTTAACGCTTAATGTATCACCAGATTTGTCCCATATTAACCTTAGTACTGGCGTGAGGTTTGCCGAACAATTCTGGTGGATTTGATGTGTGTACTCCTACCCTCTTAAATCAAATCTTCCTTCAGCCATAATAGCACTAGATTCTTTTATAAACGTTCTCAACTCATCTTCAGTTGCGACACTTGTTACGCAGTTATCTACGTAAAAACTCTTCAAAATTTTCAAAATAGTTGCTTCTGAATAAGCCACCTCCTTTGAGATTACCCTTTTCATCATTTCAGATAAATGGTATTCTAACGTGGCACCCAAAAGAAACGAACTCCTGCTGACACCGAACACTACACGACGATGTCGATATATTTTCAGATTGCCTTCCTTATCACTCCATAGGAAGCGAAGGAAATCTCGATCAGATTTCTGTATACTGATTTGCAAAAATGCTTTGCGAATATCTGATATCATACAAATTCTATTTTGCCAAAATCTAATCCAAATAGAGGGTATTTGTTCTATCAAATTTAGTCCCTTTTCTAAGCACTGATTCAAAGAAGCATGATCTTTTTCTTTGGCTGAAGCATCAAAAACCGTCCTTATTTTCGTTGTCACATTGCCCCACTTAATTACTGCTCTATGGGGTAAATAATGAGTTTCGCTTCCAGATCCGTTTTCAGAGACCATTTTTTTCTTCAGCCATTCTTGAAACACCTGGCCATTAGTCTGCAAATGCTTCTTCGCTACCTGGTAGTTATTTGGTAATACTGGATGTCCCTCTAACCATGGCAATCTGACTTCATACCTTCCATCCGAATCAACTGTTATAGTTTCTAAAAACAATCTCTTTGTTACCTGTGCAGTCTCCTCACGTATCTTTGTCTCGGTTGGATCAGTTACACCCAATGCGTCCAATTCCCACAAGTTACTAATAGGAGCATTTCTCACAAAAAGTGATACAGTTGTCATGGATGAACTATTTGACTTTTCTAGAGGAATTTTTCCCATCAAAGTCCAGCCGAGTAATGTTTCTATGACAACCAAGCCACATTTTAGAACATGCCTTCTTCCCGTATATAGTTTATCTGCAATGTTTGAACCAATTAGAATTTCAATGGGGTCAGAACCCCGGAAATCTGAAACCTGGATACCAAGGCTACTCAATTCTTTCATCCAGAGACCATCAAATATAGGAGAAACATTTGTGCAAATAACTAGCTGGTCCAACGCTTCAAATGTACATCTATAGCTGTTGTTGTTAAGTTTTACACTATAGCATTCATGTTGCTGCAACATCTCACCTCCACCAAATAAACCGTGGACGATGTTTATTTGTTTCTTAGATGTATATCCCATTCATTCAGCGGTAGACTTTAAAATGTGGGTTTTTTTGAGGACCCGTGTCTATCAAGGCTCTCACGAATCGTGACTTCCCTGCATTTTCCATTTTTACGTGTAACGTTTATAAAAATGCGTTTGCACTTGTGCTATTGGTCAGCGCGTGGTCACCGTCAAGAGAATCTTCCTGTTTGTCGTCTTTTTGTTCAAACTCTTTATCATCAAATTTATTTACAGACTGCTATGGACACATTAAGGCTACATGTGGTTTCCCACATATTATACATTTTAACCTTGTATGACATTTCGAGACTGATTCCAAGTTTGAAACAACGAAAACAAGCCCCTTTTTCAGTTAAAATCTTTTTTCTTTTAAGTTGAGATTCTGAGCTTTGAAATAATTGGTGCTTTCATGAGAATTTTGACAGAAAATACATTTATTATTAACAACGCTACAGTTTATTAAACCTGTCGCAGTCAGAACACTGGACTTTTTACTGTTCTTTTACGAACCTTTACTTGTTCCCATAGTACCCATGCGAAAACCTTCAACTGCTAAAGTAATATGCTGTTTATTATCAACTTCATTTTTCAAAAATAACATAAGACTTTTAAGACGATCTTCTAATGGGGAACTCTCTGTGGCCTGCGATGAACCTTTAGATCCGTTAATAACGGGCAGACGTTGCCAAACTCGCAACAAGTCTAGTGGAAAGCATGATTCTATAAAAGGAAACAACATTGCGGAATATTTATTGGATGTAATACCAAGAGTTTCTAAATTTCGTAACTGGGTTTCTAACTTGTCGTAGAATAAAGAAAGCTCAATTTCATTGCCACCCGGTGTTGTTTATAATTAATTTTAATAACTCACGAATATATTCTTCGATTTGCAAGTTCTCGCGCCCGAACCTTGAAGTCAGACAGTGAACCATTTATTGGTAGTTGTCCCCAGTAGCGGGAAAACTATCAACTAATTGTCTGGCCCTGCTTCCCGGTACAGTTGCTTGAACTAGATATTCCACTTTATCGCTCAAATCTTTATCCAAATCGTCATGAACTTTTTTAAATTGCGACCAAAACGACAACCAGTCTCGAATGTTTCCATCAAATCTTAACTCCAGCACAGGCAATTTAAATTTACGCTTACGTGTTGGTGGCGTCATTACCTTCAGATGTGATAGAATTGATCCCGTTCTTGTCTGCCGCTATCTTCTGCATCACTTTCTCGCAGCCTAGGTTTGAATCGATAAACTTCTTTCCATAGGTGTCACTGCCTTCCATTTCTGCTAACAAATCCTCTTCAGTGGCATGTTCTTCCAAAATGATATTATATATTTCAGTATCAACTAACTTGATATTTTCATATTTTTGCTCTAAAATATTTAGCAGCACTCTTATTGCGCCTATATCAACTTCAGGCGTAGATGTCAACTCATCTAATTCTTTTACAACTTTTGTAAAAGCGGTACGAAGTACTTTGCGATGTTTCTCCTTTGATTCCATTTTCTCGACAAACTTAGTTTAAAGCCGCACACGTTTGCCAAAACAGCGAGCAATAACGTAGCTTAAGTTTATCTTATTAAAACAATAATACTTTTTGAAAACACTCGCGTACAATATCCGAAAAAATTAGTTTCAGTCCTGTCACGGTCGCCACATGTCAAAAATGGATGTACGATACAAAACTACCCGTCTTAGATTCAACACTCGAATCGCGCAAAATAAAAGCCGGTAACAATTAAATAGTCTCTATTTTCAACGCTTTTGACTACTAATTACTTATTTTTACATCGCACTTGACTTTTCCCCGAAGACCTCTTCTTCCTTTTTTTAACAAGGCAACAATATCCGCCTTCGGAGAATTTCAACGTAAAGCCAGATTTGACTAAGAAGAATATAATTATTCTAAAGTAAATGGGTTCTAATAACCAGCTTAGTCTACGAGAACATAATCATATTATTTAAGAAATTAAAGCAACAATTAGACAAGACATACCAGAATGGAAACACTAATTTTTAAATAGAAAAATGCCAAAACGAGTGCCATTACACTACTAGGATCTAACAATAAAGATCTAAAGATCTGACATAACTTCACAAAATATATTCCAAGAGCGTAAGATCACTTTCGTGATATAACCATTCTTGCAATAAATCAATTGTCTGGCGAGATGCGTGACAAGTCTTGTTGAAAGAAAACGTTGTATATATCCACATTATCAGTTCAGGTCAAAGATATTCTGTTAGCCTATTCATATAGATAGTATCACCATCCAGTCCTTCAACCCAAAAACCACACCAAACAATTACTTTCTAAAGATGAAGAGGTAACTCCTAAATCACTTGAAGATTTTGATCAGCAAACCCATTAAACCAGAAGTGCACTAAATCAGAAAAAAAAATTTCCTAAAGTGGAGGTCATTTTCCAATTTCTACAGGCTGTTGAATCGTGTTCAATTTATTAAACACAGCAGTCTATGAGTGACATTTACATTTAAAACAGTGTTGCCGCTATTACGCTTCAAAGTTCTGCCGCTCTAATTGGAAAACTCTTTATTAAATTACGCATATTTTCCACCATCCGTGAAAATATTCGATGTATCAGATCCTCAGCCATATTTAGTTTCATATTATTTATTCTTGAAACAATTTTTTCCATAATTCATTATTCAAGAAGAAAATTCTAAGTTTAAAATAATGAATAGTAATAATATATTAATTCAGCGGAAATAGGGTTTTTGCAAGCTTTACTTTTATATGTATACTATTTAACAGTAATGGTGACCGTAACTCGACGTCTTTCGAGTTTTCCATTTTCCATGCCCAAGTTAACGAAATGAAATTTCGAAGGGGAGGCGATCGGTCATTCGCTCGTGAGGGTTGTTGGAACGGTAAAAGACAAACGCAGCAAGCCAATACCGCATTCTCTAGAAAATCCACCGAACTAAAAATCAATAACAAACCTTCGTATACTCTATAGAACATTTTATTATATATATATATATATATATATATATATATATATATATATATATATATATATATATATATATATATATATATATATATATATATATATATATATATATATATATATATATATATATATATATATATATATATATATATATATATATATATATATATATATATATATATATATATATATATATATATATATATATATATATATATATATATATATATATATATATATATATATATATATATATATATATATATATATATATATATATATATATATATATATATATATATATATATATATATATATATATAATATATATATATTATATATATTATATATATATTATTATATATATATTATTATATATATATATATATATATATATATATATATATATATATATATATATATATATATATATATATATATTCCTAAGCTGAGACTTTTTTAACAGCGTACAAAACTCGTAAAATAAACATTTTTTCAAGTTCTATTTTTTAAACAACTCTAAAATGTAATCAATTTAAAAAAATCAAGCCCAGCCCTTAAAAGAATTTAAACAAATTTAATCGATCGCCGGCATATTCAAAGTGAACAGAAGACAACTAATGTTTATCGTTTTTTTGTGAATCATGCATTCCTTTTATTTTCTTATCTTGAATTTTATGGTCTGTTTCAACGTGAATTTCTACCGTGTTTTTGAAAAGATGAAATGGCCCACGTGTATGAGAATAGTGAATTAGGTGCCATGCTGAGGCGTTAATACATGGAGAATGCGTTCAAAATGCCAATGCTGCATCTCAGCTATACGCTGAACGTTCTCCTTTTCGGGTTCACCCATTGCCGAAATTATTTACTCGGGTTATGCAAAGAGCCAAAGACACTGGTGAATTGAGGAAACATCGTGAAGAGCACGCAGGAAGACCGAGAATGCCTGAAAAAGTACAAAGGAAGAATAAATGTTGAATCTTCTTGAGGATGACCCAACAACAAGTACTCGAGAAATAGCACAGCAAGTTGAACTGAGCCAAAAAAAAATGTTTTACAATATTGCCGGAAAATCAGTTGTACCCATTTCAAGTGTATCGAGTTCAAGCCTTAGA
The DNA here is from genome assembly GCA_031761425.1 of Cosmopolites sordidus. Classification (NCBI taxonomy): domain Eukaryota; kingdom Metazoa; phylum Arthropoda; class Insecta; order Coleoptera; family Curculionidae; genus Cosmopolites; species Cosmopolites sordidus. The sequence goes on along the minus strand of JARFXV010001874.1, from coordinate 28,913 downwards.
GCCACAAGACCACCCTAACAGAGTTCAGTTCTGCAAGTGGCTCTACACTAACATGAGACGAATGAAAACTTTACCAGAAACATTTTGGGTATGGACGAGGCTTTATTTACTCGAAATGGAATTCACAATACTCATTTTTGATCAGTTGATATCCTCAAGCTTCTAGGCACACAAAATTTTAACATCGATTTTCGGCCAATGTGTGGGAGGCAATTGTCAACGGTATTCGTGTTCGGCCTTTTATCTTGTCGAATATCTAGCGATAGTTGGAAACATATTGAAGAGGCCTTCATCCTACAGTGAATGGAAACAGGCTGATGATGAAAAAATTTCTATTTCTGGCTGAATGATAATACCTCACGCTAGAATACGTATCGCTAGACATTATCGCAGGCCAGAAGCTTGTCAGGAATTAAAGGAGCGTAACCTCAAAAAGGCCGAATATTTCAAATCAAGTGCGGAATATAAGCGAGGAGTGGCAATAACTGCAAGCCTTCGCTCTGGATGTTTGGCCACCAAAATAATTCGTATACCCGAAGACAGACCAATGCGGGCATCATTAACCAGACAAAGAAGGCCAGTTCAAAAGATGGGTCCGCGAGAATTCCAACAATTATCCAAAGAGTTTTTATCCTAGAATATACATCGAAAAAAGTCCAAAGAAGGGCCGAGAAAGAAGGGCCATTCAAAAAATGAGTCGCAAATTAAGCGTTGGTGTGAAACAATTGACAATGCGTCTGATTGTAGAAGAGGACTTCCGCAACAAGCCGTATACGATTAAAGTATGAAAAATACTTTCCGGAGCGGCCGAACAAAACAAAAATTTTCTGCAAGTGTTTACTTTTTGAATTTTGTTTTTACAGGTATGTTTTTAGTGAAACATTAGAAAGAGACTGCGACCTACAAAAGGTCGTAGCTCTTTTTGCATGACATTAGCTGTCATATAATGTGAACATATGTTGCTCCAAATAAGACTCTTAGTAATCTAAATCTGAATTCATTAAAAAAGTCACCTACAACTCAATGTATCTGATTGTAACATCTGTGCAGAGCGCCATTGAAGCAGCATTTGCTTATTTAGATAGGGATGTCTTACAATGGGCGTACGAACGGTTCAGAAAAATAATTGAGTCTTCAGAATAAGAATTTAGACTGAAGGGGATTAGCCGAATACTCTAGAAGGTTTCCCATAAAGCACAAAATTGTTTTTTGTAATTTTTAATTTTAATTTTTTTTTAATTGTTCAGCTTGTTCGAATTTTGATGACGCACCCTATATATACACAATATTTGGTTTCTATATATACAAAAAACTGTTCCCTGTTATGGATTTTATTCAAAATATTCAATATAGTAGTTATTTTTTAAACTAAACGAAATTCAGAAAATATTTTATTTAATTACATTCACTACATCGATGATATCAATTTGAATTTCTTGTAGCGAAAAAGCATTTTTACATATATACGTTATGATAACCCTATTTTTTTCAATTTTAGAATAAAAACAAATTTCACTATAGATTAGAATTAATAACAAAGATTTAGGTCGATGTTAGGGATAATAAATCCTGAACCACTCTGGCTCAATAGCCAAAATACTGAGTAAGCAAATAAAGAAAAAGTTAATAATTTAATTAGGAATCTATGTCGTTTAACTAAAAGTTTTCATCATCCTTTGATAATAATTATTTAGGATGCACTAATTCTCTGCACTTGTGTTTACTGGCATCTTTTATGCTTACTAATTGATTATTTATTGCCCATTTCAAAAGAGCACTCAATGTGCTTTCTTGAAACTGATATGATACCCTTGTATTGAACTTATAGTTATGGCGTTTCCTTAATTCATTTCTGCATTTCTTTGCAAAATATATTAAAGCCAATGTTCGAAATGTTTTGCGTTTTATAGCAGTATTGGAACTCAGATACCGAAATCGCCTTCAACTGGTTGTTCAAAATGGTGTCCTTTAAGATGAATTTTCAGTCTTGAGACAAGTAAGAAGTCTGGCGAATAAGAAGCTGCGAAGGCACACTGATGTTTATACTTGCGTGATTGTGATGATGCGGCCCCTAGGTTTTCTTGATGTTCGATCTCACACAAATGACTCTTTTTCGAAATCTTTCAAGAATCTCACGGTAAAAATGCTGGTTTGCCGTTTGGCATTGAGGCACAAATTATTTATGGATTTATTATGGATTATCATCAACTGGCTTTTGATCTTTGATTTTCTCATTTTGGCCTTTTTTGGCCGTGGATTGAGTGTTCCTAGTTTTAGTGCTGCATTTCCTGTCGTATTCAAAAACCCAATACTCATCACCAGTAATAACACGTTCTAGAAAATGAGAATCCGCCCAAAAAAAAACAAAATATGTTTGCTCCTGTTACCGTTTTGATCCTGCGAAACGCTTTTCGAAACCATTTTCTCGGAGATTTTCTTCATACCAAATTCATTGGTCAAAAACAGATAAACGGTCGTTTGAGTTAAACTAGACTTTTTCCCGATCATTATGAGGTCAACCAATGATCAGAACACACAAGATCCCGGATTATGTGGACATTTTCATCACTTCTGCAGCAGAAGGCCTTCCGCTACGTGGTTCACCTTCAATCAAGTATCAGCCTTTTTTAAACCACCTAAAAATCTGGGTCCTTGACAAAACATTATCCATAGGTCTATTGAAGTTTTGCAAACGTTTCCGTCGAGCTGTGTCCAAGTCTGCAAAACTAGTCTACAAAATTTTAACTTTTTTGTCACACGAAAACGTATGTCTAATTTAGATAGTACTATGGCCACCGAAGAAGAATATATTAATGAAAAAGACGCAGGGTTTTTTGGGACATTTAAATATACATATTTGTATAAAAATGTACGAAAATACACTTACACTTATACAATTATCCACTTAAATATACACAATGTGTATATTTAAGTGGATAATTGTGTACAATGTGTACATAAATATATACAATATTTATGACTTTTTCGCGAGTACTTTGCTTCCAGTAGGTCCCTTTTCAACCCCCTACCTATCCATTTTTCAGGAAATTTTTTAATTTAATCATGTCCTAACAGGTAGCGCGTAATGACGCGGGGCTCCATCGTGCTGGAAATATCCCATAGTATAGTTCCATATCGCCTTGTTGATTAACTTGATTTTCCAAAGATTGATTAATAAAGAGATCTATAAGATTTTGCAATATATACAACTATATATATGAAGTTTTCTTCAATGAAAATTGACCCAATGATCTCATCTCCAAGAATACCGGCCCACACATTGATATTCTGAGGATATTGGGTATTATCTTCCCTAAACACATGTGGATTTTTATTGTCCCAATATCTGCTATTATATTTATTCACAAATCCATTTAAGAAGAAAGTTGATTCGTCACTAAAACATACATTTTTAACAAAATTTCGGTCTGCTTGAGTCAATTGAGACATTCGCATTCGCAAAATTCAATTCTTCTCTCATAATCGTCATCGCCGAATTGTTGAAGGGTTTGTATTTTAAAAGGAAAACATTTTTTCAGTTTCAAAGTGTTTTGAATGGAACCTATTATAACGTGTGTCAATTGAGATACTTTTGGAATTGACTTAGAGGGATCCATAGCGAAATTACCTAATATTTCAATTTGCGTAACTTCATCTGGAACTCTTGCTTGCTTATTTACTCTGTTGCATACGGAGCCGGCTTCTTCAAACTTTTTTTCCAGCTCTATCAAATACATGTGGCCTACGTTTCTATTAGGGTGCATGTCGTTAAATCTTTGAGCTGTTCTGCGTTCACAACAATTTTCAGCACCATACATGAAATTTATTTCTGTCCTTTCTTGGAGAGTACACACCATTTTAAATTGAATATTAAGCCATTTTTTGTTAAACAGTAAATAAATTACTTGTCACTGATAGGTGAAAAGTCGACGACATTCATTTTTTTTAATTAATTGACACATTTCTTGATCGTGTAAGATCTCATTAATCTAATTAAGATCAAAATGAGGCGCCACGAGTATTGGCTTCTAAGAACAAGAATTTGTTTTATGAAGAAATCGAAGAGCTTATAAACAGAAAGCTTCGAAGTAGAGAACAAAATCATCTTATTTTAGAAAATGAAATAGATATATCCCCCAAGCAAGTTCTACTTTTGTGGATTCTATATTACACTCTCGGGTCTCTGAGCCAAACTTGGAAATGGCCTAGACAAAGGGAAAATTGGAAATGGCATCACGAAGTGGGCCAGAGGGCAGTAACCAAATCGCCTTCGGGGCTGATGATCCACTTAGTACCACAAAGAGCCGAACTACTTGCGATCTGTGACTATCAGAAGTCAAAAATTGAAAGGGAAAAGTGTCCGTCCAGTCGCTTTTTTCCCCTTTAAATACCTTCTCAACAATAGGTAAAAATAACAAGGCATTTAGTTAGCCAAATTATAGTTCAGCAGATATCAATTCTATTTTTGGATCGTAACAACTAATAAATTATTAACGTATATTTTGACTGTATTGAAATGCTTCTCATCTATTAACCTAGAAATTCCAAGTTCGTTGAAGATCAGGACAAACCAATTATTTCTACAAATATCGCTATTTTCACGATTCAACCATATGTATCAAATATATTTTAGATTTACTTAAGTTAATTGAAAAATAAATCTAAATTCTGGAAATTTCAAGGGAATTTTATAACATCAGCATAAGAATATTATATTTTACTCGTTAAAGTCCGTAAAATATAAGCAAACTAAAACAAAACAAAACGGTTCTCCCATCAGCGAGAAATGTTCTGAACATATAGAAGTTATTACCTAGACCGACATCAAACGAACTGCAAACAAAGAACATCACATGCACTTAAGCCCTTTGAAGCCATAAAGTTGTTAGCGAAAAAGCTACTTTAGTTATATTACACCATCGACCTTCCAAAATAATTGTAATATTAAAACTTATCTTTTTTACCTGTTTACTCTTTAAATATTGTTATCGCTTAATTTTTTATTACTTTAAAAATTCCAGCGTATAGGAAAATATTGGTTGCTACACTACAATAAATCAAATGAGTAATAAGAGGGGACTATGTTTCTAATCGTTTAAAAGATCAAACAGTCAACATTTGAGTGGTGCCTCCAATATTCTTCACGGAAAACCTAGAAGAAAGGTAAAAAAAAAGGAAAAGGAAAGAAAGGCGAAAAAAACGAATTTGTCTTTGTATTAAATGACGAATTGTCAATGACGGATGTATGTGTGAATAGGCCGTTATACTTATACCGAAATACCGCACACACCCACAAATACCGAATTAAAAAAATTGTGTAACTTCTTGTTCTTATATTAGTTTTATCAGTTCGAACCTCTGCCCTGCACTTGCAATTTCATTGAACTGCAAAGTTCTAACGAGGCTTTTTGCATTGCGAGATAAATTTAAAATTTTTTTTACATATAAAAATAGCTCATTTTCGGAGTTTTTACAAGACTGAGAAACTTTATTAGTGTTGGCTTACTTGAGTGATATATTTTCACATTTAAATGACTTGAATACGGGTTTAAAAGGCCGTTACAAAAATATTTTACTAATAACAGACAAAGTCAATGCCTTCAACAAGAAACTTGGTATTTGGATTATACGCTTTAAAAAACGCAATTTTGATGCATTCACTTTAACTTCGGATTATATTACTAAAAATATGTCTTTAGAAAATTCTGTTATTAATCGCGTGCGCGCGATGAAACGCATTTAAGCGAATTGAAAATTCAGTTACTGGAATATTTTCCAGATTGTAATGGTGATTTGCCGAAAAGATGGGTCCCCAATCCATTTGATGAAAATGTTGTTGCAGCTGCTGAATTACCTATTGAGATTTACAACCAAGTTATTGAAATATCAACAATTCTCAGCACCTAAAAATTTTAACTTGAGGTTTATATAAGTTTTGGCTTGCTCGACGATGTGAATACCGAAGTCTAGTAACGGAAGCTTTGAAAACATTGATACCCTTCGCTATTTCTTGCTTATGCAAAAAAAGCTCCTCGCCTATGGTGGTTTTAAAAACTAAATATAGACATCGTGTATTATTACTGGAAAACAATTTGCTTATGTGTGTTTACAATGATGATCCATATATAGAAAAACTGTGTGAAACCACGAGTGAAAAATAAAATCAACCATATTATTAAATTATTATTTCAAACAACTTTGGCTATTACTTTATTTAAGTATATATTATTATGTTGATATTACCTGGTAATATTTAATTTTCTAATACTTGTTTTTAAGTTAAAAATACTTTAATAAAAGGATGTTTCGTATACGGGTCTTATTTTTTTAACACATTGCGACTCCTATATTCCTGAACGCGACCCCCAGGTTGAGAAACGAGGGTGTAGATACATTGGTTTGGATAGCAGATCCCCTTTGGTGTATTTTTAAATAGAATACATCATATTTATTTATTTCCTTCCCCTAATCTCCTTCTAACATTTTTTGCAATACTTGGCTTCTGGTATTTCCTTCAATATGACCAACGAGCTGCCTTCAATGGCTTCTATGGAATCAAAACGGCATGCACGAAATATTTCCCTCAATATAAGGAACACGAAAAAGTCTCATGGTGCCATATTTGATTGACAATGTGCTTACGGAACGGTATTTATTTGATTTTTAGCGATAAATTGCGGAATAATTATTGCGGAGTGAAATGGTGCGTTAACGTAATGCAAAAACCATGAATTGTTTTGTCACAAATCTAGACTAGACAATTATCTCTAATACGAGGGCTGTATGATACATACCTGGCCTAAACCAGAGATGGCGCTGCTAGAATTTAAAAAGTTATATTTTTCGTAAATTCAACCTTTCATTGCATTACTGTCAAGTCGCTGCTTGGTTTAGTTTGTGAATTGCAGCCATTTAAATAAAACAACTTTAGTGTTTTTACAACAATGGAAAAATTGAATATTGAGCAGGAATAATATACTTGCTTTTGAGAAAGAAAACAAATGATGAGATTATAACGGAGCTCAGCGAAATTGATGGGGACGCTACATCTTCGTTATCAACCATAAAATATGGTGCAGCTAAATTCAAACGTGGCCGTACAATCATTTTTGATGAAGATCGTCCAGGTCCAAATGAAATTTTACACATAAAAATGTTTTTTTTCTTCAAGGCCAGATACTTTTTATACAACCCTCGTATTTAATCGGCGATTATTTGGTTTAAGATTCTTGACTTTGATAATGTTTTCTTTACTGGTTGACATAAAAGGTCTTTCTGAAAGAGATTTATTCAGCTTCTTCTCTGCCTTCACTAAAGTCCTTGTAACAGCACTTCAGCACAAAAAAAATCATTTTCAGACAAAATTTACTGCAAGTTTTGCTCGATAATTTTTTTCCATTTAAAAAAAATCCTCGACAAAAATATTAGCAGGTACAAAAGATGCTATAATTTCCAACTTAACAAGCAAAATGACATGCAATTATTGTAAAACCTTAAAGATAGTCATACAAACTTAAAAAACAAATGATTGTACCGAAGCGTATAGTGCGCGAATTTTTATAACAAAAAACAAAAATCCGTTCTTCTTACGCACATAGTATATTCTTGCACGTTGGATTTTTTAGAGATCTTCGGAGTCTACCGATTACATTGATTACCAAGATCAATACAAGAAACTATTAACTATTTTGTTATTTTATAAATGCATAATATAAATGTTAAATTCGATTAAAACTAAATTACAACGTACTTCAAATGCAGAAATACTGGTTGTATATATTTTCATAATGGAACAAGTCATAAAAAAACGACAAATTAACAAAACCAAAAAAAAATGTTTACAAAGGAAAATTAACAGTAACAGAAACAAAATATTCTGGGAGACCCAGGAGACTTCTTGTTTGTTTACCTTTATGTTTCTGTATGTGATTCTGTATGAGATATTTATTATGTTGTGAGGTATTTTTCTTATGCTAAGCAATTTTTTTGAGGATTCTTGGAAAAGGAAGGAGCTCTTGATATGGAAAAATCAGATTTACGTTTTCTTAAACTTGCTGCTTTTATTCTTATTAGCACTTGTATAAGATTGTTTGAGTATTAAACCGACACTACACATTAAAAATACGATATAAATAAATAAATAAATCTATCAATAAATACACAATTTATTTAGCATATGCAGCTAATAGCAACAAGATAAAGGTAATATGCAAAGAAAAATAAAAGTAAGAAAAATTCAAAGTAATTGTTACAAAAGAAAATACACAATAAAAAACTAATAATTAAGGCTGTTCAAATGATATAATGCTTTATTTAACAGTTTATTAAACACATGTACATTAAGAGCCCTCCCAATGTGGACGGGCAAAGTATTGAACAGACAAATGCCTTCCCAAAACAATGTCTTCTGGAAACCAGTCATTCTCACAATTGGTACTTCATAATTGTTCTTATAACGGACATTATAAGAATGTATGTTTACTCTTTGCACCAAAAAATGATTCAAATACTGTGGCAACAGATTATGTTTTATTTCATATATCAATCGCAGGCTAACCCCTTCAATAGCCCGCGCAACATAAAGCCAGTCGAATGACCGCAACATTACCCATATCGGTGTATATATAATACAGTTCAATAGTACACGCATATTCTTGTTCTGCTGTATTTGGAGTGATATCAGAACAGACATATAATAAGTAAAATGGCGGAAAACAATAGTATTATATACAAGCCTCTTCGATCAGAGTGATAAATGTCGCTATATACGACTAAATAACCCTATTTTTTTCCTAATCTTTCTACATAGATAACTGGAATGATTACAAAATGTTAACTGAGGATCCAAGAGTACTTCCAAGTATATAATTTCATTTACAATTTTAATATCACAATTGTTTATATTGCTGGCTATTTTTAACCCTAACTCATTAACTCTTTTGCAGTTTACTTTAGACCCTATCACCATGCACCTCGTTTTCAGTTCGTTTAGTTTAAGTTTATTTTTATAATTTTTATAACTTTTTATAATTTTTATATTTTATATTTTTATAACAATTTAAATAGTATTGCCAGCTCACTATTCAATGTTTCAACCATTTCATGCAAATTATATCCTTATATAGATACGAGAGTATAATCCGTAAAAAGACTAATAAAGCACTTATCCAATATTGTAGAAGTATCGTTGGCATGTATCAAAAATAGCAACGGGCCCATAACACTACCCTGAGAAACTCCACAAACACTTTCCCTTCTTGCCGACACTTTTCCGTCAACCGTCGTTCTATGATGTCTGTTTGTTAAATAACTCTTGATCCATTTCAAGGCTTTTGATCTTTTACCATAACTTAATAATTTTTATACAGTATATCCCGGTTAACAGTTTCAAATGCTCGCTTTAACTATATAAACACATACCTTGACATCACTGCTCCAGTTCCGCCCTTTGATTATCTGTTCTACTTCATTCAAACTATCGAAATAAAATTATTGACAAAAGATATGGCAAGCGTCACTTGGCCAATTTGTGGATGATAAAGTTGACACTTGTGAAGCGCTGGCCGAGGTTGGCGCTTGTGTTGGCCACTTGCCGATGGTTTGTCGGTTTTGTATCCCATATCAAAGGAACTAACGCATGATGATACATATGCCAAGTCCCTATTCACACCTATTGTTTTATCAGTGTTTATGTTCTGTGTTGCTCGTATTTTTAAAATTTTGTTTCAAAAATCGAAATAGTTCATAATCATGAATTGAAGTAATGATCAAGTATTAGAATTTTTAGACTTTATGAAGCAGAAGTTCAATGTTATTCAGAGTTAATTTAGTTCGAAATGCTCAGTATTCAAGTTCAAAAAGATGAAGGAACCCATGAAGTGATGAAGTTTACAACTCAAGTTGGTTTGCATTTGAATTAATAGATGCATTCCTTTAACACGGAATCGACAAATGCAGAGGCAATAAACAATGAAGTGCGTGAAAAATAATGTTTTAATTACAATTAACACACAGACAACACAAAAGGCATCAACGGCCAGTTGGACGTTATCGATAGATACAGATATGTTGCACAAGACACAAAAATAGTATTATATACAAGCCTCTTCGATCAGATCTAAAATGTTTTAATTACAATTAACACACAGACAACACAAAAGGCATCAACGGCCAGTTGGACGTTATCGATAGATACAGACATGTTGCACAAGACACAAAAATAAATAGTTTTGCTTTTTAAATATTATTTTAAAAAAGTACTGGCCTCACCTGCTTACATACAGCAGCAAGTAATTTCTTGCGGATGATTCAATCTCACGTGGATTACTTTCTCCATGCTGAGTCTTTATTATCTTATTTTAAAAGTCAACACCATTAATACACGTTTCTGGCCTGAAGTTTCCAATTTCTTATATCAAGTTTTCTCAAGCCGTTTTTTATTTGATCTTTAATCTACTCTGTGGCCTTCCTGATAGTGATTTTTAATAAAGAATGTATTTAATCGGTTCCTCTTATGATTTCTTCTCTTATTCTTCAAAATTATAATGCCTACCACCCTACATTTTCTTGTATTTTTTTTTAATGATACGTTACAGTATTTTTCTTTCAAAATTCCTAAAAAGAGCCAAACATACAACATACAAGCACTAACCTTATAGGTATTTTGTAGATTTACATTTTGTGCTTCTTGGTATAACTTTTGCTGTGTAAGTAATGTTCTTCTTCTTCGTCTTCTTCCTGAGCTGCTACAGCCTATCGGTGAGTCTTGGCATCATCCAACCTTAGCCTCCATCCGGATCGATCTTCAATAGAGTCTTACCAATTTTTAATTGCAGTAGTTTTTCAGCATCTCTTCTCCCATTACCCTACCATCGTATATTTGGTCTACCTCTCTTTCTGTTACCCCCTATTTATCCTTCGATAATTTTCGTTGATATTCGGATTTCTGGCATTCTCGCCACGTATCCCACCCATCTGTGGGACTCTCATTTAGTTTACAAAATCCCGATCTTTATACAATTGCTTGAGTTCGAAGTTTTTCTGAGTACTCTTCTTTTAAGTACTACAAGCAACTCTTATGTTTTCTTTCTGAGGATATTTATCTCACAGCCATAAGTGACTATTGGCCAAATGAGAGATTTTAAAAATGTTGTATAGTTTTTAACTTTCGGGTTTCTTGAACTTTGATCTTATGAAAGACTCTAGAATGTAAATTTTCTTACCATTTATAATTCGATTTTTTATATCTCATGTCATGTTTGCTTCCCAGATAAAAAAAATCCTTCATCACTTTAATCCTGTTCAGTTATATACTCTTCTTGGATTAAGGCTGTTTTCCATTGCCTTTGCTTTATCTATATTTATTTCTAGACCTGCTCTTTTGGCTTTTACCTTTATTTCACCATATGTAGTTCACTTTTGTTTCATCATATCTTCTAATTTCATATTTTTTGTCTTAGTTCCGGTTTCTTTATTTTTTACACAAATCAAAATTTTTGTTACTTCACTCACATCAAGTATATTTGAATATCATCTGATATTAATCATTTTATTGGTATTTATTTGGTATCATTTTATTGGTCAACAATTTATTTGGTATACTGCATGTCTTTCAGGTGAGTTATATGAATGTTTGTGTAATGATTTTTAACCCATACTAATTTTTTTATTGATATTAAGCCAACAGTATGACTTAGTTTGACTGCATTTTGTTTCCCAACTTTCTCAGATACTTCCTCCAGTCAATTAACGTTTAGATATAGAAAGTATTCTTCCTCTTGTATTTATTTGAGATTTTCTAATAGGTTTCTCTAGGACCAAATTGCACAAAACACTTCTCCTTGAAGAAGCTCTGTATAAGTTGTGAAAATGATATGTTTTGTACTCTCACTTTATACTTTTATAACAATATTCTCTACATACCAGTTATTTTTAAGTTTTACCTACTATCACTACTTCTTACTACTATTTCTATTTACCTACTCAATCGGCTCATATCAATTCTTGATTCATTTCAGTTTAACTTAACTGTTTCAAAACATAATAGTTTAAAAATTAAATTTGAACGAAAATAAAACCAAATCAAATAGGTGATCGTTAAACAAGACAAAATACGTAATTATATAATCAAAAATCAAACACCTGATTGCAATAAAAAAAACCGCTAATGGCACCATTAGCAGCGAGAAACTCAGTTCTCGCAGGTGGAACACGTCCTATTGATCCCACATAAATTATCGTCCCTAGTTTCCAGCCAGGACCACGACGTGTCTCCATGCCCGTGATGGAGGCTGAGCCAGAGACGGAGATAATAAATTTAACCGGCGTTGTTCCAGGCAATTTATTGTATTTTTAAAAATGTATCTAAAGGGGTGTTAAAAAAGGTGTCTAATCATGATACTTTATTCCTGTGTAAAAAATCACGCTCTTAGATCGAAAACATACTCAAATATATGTGAATTTCGACTGGTGTCGGAGCCTCTAATTATCATTAGAATATTCCAGAATAATTTTCAAAGGAAAGATAAATAATAGACGATTGATAGTTTAGATTTTTTTATCTCGCTGTCAATGTCTATTGTGATTAAATGCATGCGTTGGTTACCAATATTTTAACATTAGTAAATCATTTAAACCGTTTTTTAATAATTGATCAAATTTCATAAAACGAAAACCTAGAATAAATAAATTATACTATAGCCAACTACAGTACAACGAAAATATATATTAGAATGTCTGTTGACATTGAAATAAATTTGTTGAATACATTTGAGTGTTTTAAATTAATTACCAAATTTTAATTAGGAGTAAATTTTACCTAAAATGCTTGAAAATATGAATAACCCAGTTTTAAACGTTTTACAATATTCCAGATTATATATTTGAATAATACAAAGGACTTTTAGTACCTAAAATTTTAAATCACCATTTTGTCAAGAAATGTTATTTAATTAGTACTGTAGTAACTTACCAAAAATTTTAATATCTGCCTATTACTACAACACTTCATTATTCTGAAAGTATAAAAAATCTACATAAACACAAAAAGAAACGAAATATAAAATTTTAAAGGTTTTTAAATGTTAATTTAAATTAAAAATGTCCGATTAAAAAAATAATTCGCATCCACCTTTTTAGCATCAATCATTATTTACATCATTTATTTCATCATAATTGATGTATCCATTAATACTATATAATGCCTTAATTACAACACAATAAAATTGGTTGTTTTATTTTATAGTATTACTGTATTTATATTTTTGATAATAGTGACCTTCATATTTGAGAAACAAGTACTAAATAACAAAGAACATTCTCACCATTTCTCACCATGATGTCAAGAAAATGTATGACTGGTACAACCAAATAAAAATTAATTTTTAATCAATAAGAATAATTTTATATGGGAGCTGTATTACAATATTTATGAGTATCTAAGTTTTACTTTTGATTCATTATTTACAACAGTGATAAAATAAGCAGAAAGTAAACAATTACAATTCATTACATAATTAAAATTAACTAAATTTAATTAAACAATCATATTTAATTATTTGTAATTAAATAATTAAATGTAATTAATTGATTAATTTGTAATTGATTTGTAATTGATTAATTTGTAATGTAATTAATTGATAAATGCTGGTAAGAAAAAAAAAATGAAAATACTTAAATTTTATTCGACCATAAATTAAATAAAACAATTTTATATCAATACATTTAGTTTCTTATTATTATGTTTCCAATATCTCGTAATTTTTACATAGAAGAACGAGTAAAGAAGAATATATGGAAAAATATATCGGAAGTTAAGCTTTTTACTGGCCGGTAAAGACCAATGGTTGTGAAAAGTGTAGTGAGTGGTACAGCCAAATACATATTAATTTTGAATTTTGAGTAAAAAAAATATACGAGCTATATTACAATATGTATATGTAACTAAGTTATAATACAATTTAATAAAAATCAATTAATATAAGGTACCTGACTCCTCTATCGGCCCCTGTGTCGAAAAATTACTTTAACTACGTCTCGAGTACGCACGCGACAATAAAAAGCTAAAAAAAACTTTAATTTTATAAAGGAAAGTACAGTATATATATATATATATATATATATATATATATATATATATATATATATATATATATATATATATATATATATATATACTTTTATACATATACAATTTTATATTTTTATAATACAATTATTTTAAATATTTATTTTAGAAAAAGAGCTAATCGGAAAGTTATTACTGAACATTGAAGCCAGTCGAGTATTCAACGGTGATTATTTAGGCTAGCTCCCAAAAGTCAAAAAGTGTTTGTGAAGAAAGGTGAAAAATCTGTTTATAACATTATTCAAAATGATGACAAAGAATGTTTGACTACTCTGTTTGTGGCTAGTGCATCTGGTAATGTAGCTCCTCCATTAGTCATATTTTTCTACAAACGAGTTCCAAATAATATTTGAGAAAATATGCCAGAAAGTTGGGCTGCTCGTAAATCTGATAACGGCTGGATGAATGGAAAAAATTTCGACGAGTACATTGCAAACATATTTTATCCATGGCTTGTAGAAAGTAAAGTTAAATTTGTCGTAATACTTTACATTTATGGACATTCATCTCATCTGACGATGGCTGTAAGTGATTTTTATCATAAGAAACAGATTGTTTTAATTGCATTGCATCCTAACGCGACACATGTTCTGCAACCATTGGATGTTTCTTTTTTTACCCTTTAAAAGTAGCTTGACTGAAAGTTGTGACTGATTGGCATATAAACAATAATGGGAATAAAATAACAAAAGGAAATTTTGCTAAACTGCTAAAAAGTGCTGTTGATAATGTTGATCAAAAATCAAACTATAATGACAAATGGATTCAAAACATCGGGTTTATACCCATTTTCAGCAGATGCTGTGAATTATAATGAATTGAGAAATAAAACTACAGGAAATGTAGAATCACAATACACTATCAGCTATGGAAAAACATATTGATCCAATTACATTGCGAAAATTTGAAGTCGGTGTGGAAGAGTGGGATGGTTATGGTGGATGGTTAGAGGATTCAAGTCTTTTTTGGTCTGGAAGTTCATGAAAAGTAATTTCCTTTAACTTATTCTTTTCTAATTCAACAGTTTGTCTTACATTTTACTTTAATCCTTGCTTACATTTTTTAAATGTTTGTTTCTAAGGTTTCATTCTTGACTATACTTTTCTTTTTCTTTTTTTTTCCTATTACTGATCTTTTTTTGTTGGTCGTTCGTCTCGTCTGCATTAAAAAATAACTTAATATCAACGATGATAGTTATTCTGAATCACTTTTTTTTTGAGTATTTGGAGCTATTGGAACTATTGAACTTCCCGTTCGACAGCTTTCAGAAACATCAGTACTAGCATTAGCTCTAGAGAATGAAATGCTAATTATTGAAAATGAAGATCAACATGATAAATAAGGTAAATTATTTCATATTTTATACCAGAAATAATACTATATTTTCTTTATTTAATCAATTTTTTTTTATTTATAGATGAGCAGGCCACGATTCAAATTAGCGAAAATTATGCTGAAGACACGGTTGTTGAAAACCCCAATATTTAGAACAGTTTATTAGTTGACCAGGAATTCAGGATTACAAATGAAGAAAATCATGCTGACGAGACATTTGCTGAAAACCAAAATATTGAAAATAGTTTATTAGAAGACCAGCGGCTCAGGATTCAAAATAAAGAAAATCATGCTGAAAACACAGTAAATAATAATTCAAATATTAACTATAACTTTCCACCGTCATTGCAAGAAGCGTTAGTTTGGCCTGGAAAAGCGACTGATCAAAAGATAAAAAGAAAACAAAGAGATAAAGTGCCTTTCGCAACTTCCTCTTACAATGGAAGCACTTTAATGAACATAAAGAATAAGAAAATTTTTTAAAAATTACAGATATAGAGGAAAGAAAAAATAGAAGAAAAGAAGTTGTAAATGCCAAAAAATTAGCCGCAGAAGAAAAAAAACAAAAAAGATTATTTGCTGCTGAAGAGCGAAAAAGAAAAATAGCTGAAGAGAAGGAACAAAAAGAAAAATGAGAGAAAATTAAAGACAGTATTTCTAAAATAAAAATTTTTAAAAATATTTATTTTTTCATTTTGTATTGTTCATTCCAATAATAATAATCAACTTTTTTATATAAATTTAAGCTTATATTTATTTACTTTTTTATTTATGGATTTTCTAATTTATAATTTTTCAAATAAGGTGGCCGATAAAGGGTACATAGCTAGAGCGATAGAGGCGACAGCTAGGCCAATAGAGGGGACATCAGGAATTAGAGCTATTTCCCTTTATTATTTAATTTCTAATGAATATGTTTGGATTTTTTTTGTATTTGAAGCTAAATATACAAGCTTCAAGACTATATCACAGTCTTATACATATATTGATATTTTATATTTAAAATATTAATTTGAAAAAAAAGTTGGCTTAACTGGCCGATCGAGAGATAGAGATATACTTTTTTATTAATGGCATCTATGTTAACTCGTAATAAAAAAAAACAATTTTATGTCAACATTTTAGCTTCCCTGTTATTATGTTTCTAATCATTTTTGTAATTTCTTCAAACGGCAGTAAAAAAATAATACATGAAAAAATTATTCCTATATAGAATGAAACTTTATACAGGTAGTTAAATTAAATGAGTGATTTTACATACTAGTCCCAAACTACAGCTGCAATTATACATTCAATTTTAAAATTCTCTCAATATGTATTTCCAATAACTCTGCCGTGCGGAAATAGATAACTTATTTCAATCTTTTCAACATAACTTTTAAGCAGAAAGAGCATCGATAACATTTAATTACATGGAAATGTTATTCAAATATCATTAACGTATCTGTTTTCTTGTTTATATTGGGTTTGTGCAAAAGATCTTCCCTTTTTTTGAGAAAATTGAAGAAAAACTTTATTTACCAAAAATTACATTTTATCAATATAGGATGTACCATTATGTTCAGTGAACTTTCTCTTTGGTAGCTGCAAAATTCCGCGTTCATAGAAGTTCTGAAATTTTTGAAATCTGTTAACCTTTCAGTGGTCGGGCACGTTGTGGGAGATCGACGTATCGGTAAAACAGTGATATTCTAAATGATCGGGTAAACTCGTAAGTCTCCGTATATGTACCTTTGCCAGAGGTTCTCGTCTACACATTTCCGTAATTGCTTGTTGTCCGAGCGTTGTTATATGTATTACAAACGTTAAAAACGTTTTCTCACACCGTGTGCGATTGCTAACGCTATAAAATTTCTATGATACATAATTTGTCTTGGCATCTGAAAAGTCTATTTTTTGGTAAGTATTTATCTATTATTATTCTAGATTTATATAATTATCAATTTATATTTAGATATGAGCTACGAGAAAGAGCAAGAAAAATTATTGATAATGTTAGAAGAAGTACCTAGTGGAGATGAATATGACGACGAGGAGGAATCAGGGAAAGAAGATAATGTTGGGGAAAGATCTGAAGATACCGACACAGAACAAGAATTTGATGAAAAGGAAGACGGAGAAATAAATGAAACTGGACCATATTTTATAGGCAGGGATAATGAAACAAAATGGAGCAAACGTTGCCCTCCTAAAAATGTAAGAACTAGGAAAGAAATTCATTTCACTTATCAGGTCCCAAATACCGCATTACTAACAATTTTACCAATTTTACTAATATTAAAATAGAAGCAGAAACAGAGAATTTCAGCCGCAGCAGGGATATATATCTAAAAAATATGGACGAAATAAGAGCACTTATTGGTCTATTATATCTTGCAGGAATGAAAAAGGCCAACCATCTAAATACTGAAGACCTCTGAAAGGCAGACGGATCTGGAATTGAAGTATTTCGTCTCAAATGAATCTCAGAATATTTCGCACACTACGCTTTATTCGATTTGATGATATTAAAACGCGCAGAGAAAGGCTTGCTTTAGATAAGTTAACCTCCATAAGGAAATTTTTAATCAAAATTTGAAACAATATAATAGCCATTCTGACTACGTCACAGTTGACGAAAAGCTGGAAGCTTTCAGAGGTAGATGTAGGTTTAGGCAATACATACCAAACAAACCAAATAGGTATGGTACTAAAATATTTGCAATATCTGATGCGAAAATGTTTTACACTAGTCAAATGGAAGTTTATATAGGACAGAAAAAAGATAGCCCATATAAATTAGAAACAAGTACGAAGGCAGTGGTTGAAAGACTTTGTCAACATATTTTTGGAACGAACTGGAATGTAACCACTGACAATTGGTTTTCTACTATTCTTCTTGCCTATTCTCTTAAGGATAATGGACTTACCTTCATAGGAACCATGAGAAAAAATAAGAGGGAAATTCCTGATATGTTTACACAGAGAACGTTCAATAGAATCAAATATGTTCGGGTTTAGTTACGGGGGTACGTTAGTATCGTACATCCGAAAGAAAAATAAGAATATGCTGTTATTTTCTACAATGCACAAAGGGGATGATATAAATTGTATAACTGGGAAACCTGAAATAATTCAAAGATATAACGAAACAAAGGGAGGAGTTGATGTAGTGGATAAACTGTTCGCTCAATATAATACCACTCGTCCAACAAGAAGGCCCATGGTCATATTTTATAGTACGCTAAATATTGCAGGGATTAATTCATTTGTAATTTATAATACAAAAAATTGTAACTCGACATTGACTAGAAGAGAATTTTTAGTTAAATTATCATCCTCATTGTTAGATAACCATCAGAAAAATCGTACGATGCTCACTAATATCCCCAAAACAATAAAACTACGACTCCTAGAAATTTGTAGCTTAAGGGCAGAAGAAATCCAAAATTTGCTTCCTCCAGGAACAGTGAGAAGATGTAGCTATTGTGGCTGAAGAAAAAACAGAAAAACAAAATATAATCAGTGTATGTTCTGAGTGCTACGCAAATGCTCACTAATATTTTTACTTGACTTTATGACCTGTATGCTATGTTTGAGAATGAAACCAAAAATGTTTCTGCGCATAAATAGGTAGGGTACTTTATATATAGGGAAAATTTATTTATTTTGGTTGAGGTTTTATAAGCGTGTTTTATTTTTATTATTCAAATATAAAGATAGGGTGAGCCCATATTTTGTTTATTTGTTGTCTATATGAAAATTATGTTTTTTTTTAATAAATATTTTGAAAATACCTCAGATATTGTTGTGTCGATCAGTTGCTCTCGAAATTACGCCCAATTTATAATTCTTGTATATGTATACGTATTTTTTTTTGAATTAGTCTCTAAGACTGTGTGCCCCCACTGATGTAATTAAATTTGACGCGACTACTGAAAGGTTAAAGAACTGATCCAAGGTGATTTTTCAAGTTTTTCAAGGAAGTAAATTTTTTGCCATCTAAGCTTTTTAAAGTAATTTAAATTAATGACAGTTGGAAGGTGCAAGATCGGAAGAGTACAGTGGATGGACTAAATCATCCTAGTCAAATTATAATAGTTTGTTGTGTAGTTATAGACTAACACTGTCTCGATTGATCGCAATGCCTTTCAGTTGACTAGTTCAGGCCACTTCTGATCGATAGCTCGCTTTAATTCACCTAGTTTTGAACAGTATTTCTTCGAATTAATGATCAAGTTTTCAGGAAACAGCTCATAATAAACGACTTTCTTCCGTCACAGGTTGAAGAAGGAATCTTTTCGCGCTTGCACCATAATTTCTTACGTTTAACATTATTATAGGCAATCAATTTTTCATGACCTGTACAATCGATTTCGTGGCACTTCAATAGAGAATCGCAAGAGGATATTCAAGTCTATCAAAATTTTCTCCGTTAAATCATCCGATATTCATACATCCGCCTTGCTAACCATTCCAAGTTAACGAATCGCTTTGACACTGTTGAATTCACCAAGAATTTCTTTAGCATCAACGTTTAATTAGCATTAATATCTCGTTATTATTAGCCTAGTTCGGCTTTGCCATAAGCTTATGGCAAAAATCTCTTAATGTTTCAATAGAGCATCTCATTTACTGGAAAGATCTAAAAAAATCATCGATCTAAATACCGTCTATAAACTGATTCAGTGGATTTATACCGGTCTTGTTTCTTTTTGACTTTACCTTCTATTTCACTTGAAAAAGACTGAATATTTTAATGAAACATTTATGCACAAAACATCATTTACTATTAACGTTACGTGAAAAAATTAATATACGAATTCAGAATGGACCAAATATAAACAAAAAAGGTGGCTTAAGGGACATTAATGCCTAATTTTGTACGCTCAGATCTGGTTTAATTTTTCTGCGCCCCTGGTGAATTCGGAACGGTTATAAGGGCGGGGGACAAGTACGTCCGCCCCCCGCGACCACATGTAACAGTTTCCGCAAGTTACAACTTAGTAATAATGCCGCCCCCGGTCTGCCCCTGTAATTAAGCGACTTGGGGCGTGCTAATTAAATACAGGCTCACACACACACACACACTGGCACATACACATTGCCAACATGGCCGCCTGCCTGTTCCAGGGTAGCTCCGGGCCGCCCTTTCCCCCTTTACCGCCTCCGCCTCCTACGACCACCGCCTCGAAGGACCAAAATTAATTTCGACTAAGTTCCGATTTGGCGGGGGGCGAGCCCGAACTACACAGGACAGACTGCAAAAGGGTTGCTTTCCAATTTGGATCAATTAGTTTTCGCATTATTTATTAGATTTAGGTGCGGCTTTTCATAATATATAATTTACTACATAAAATGGTCTTTCACCTTTTCGAACGAATCCACTATCAATTTTATTACAGAAATACCTTATAAATATTTGTAGTAAGTAAAAATCATTTATTCGATTGCAAAACATCTTTTTTTTCTTTACACGAAAGAAATTATTTCTTTTATCCAACATCTTATCTTGTTTCAGTTTTATCGTCTTAGTCAAACATCTATAAATAATTCGTAATAATAGCTAGCTGCTCGTACAATCCATTGTATAAAACATATACTAAAACTTTCGTCTTTTTTAAATTAATCCAGTCGTACTGCAATACATATATACAATATATAGTAAGTGACTTAGAAAACGAAACACCCAGTAAAAGTTTTTGCATTCTAATTATATTTTGTATACTTATTTCTAGTGACCTTAGAAATAAATGATCAAAATTTCAGACATAGCAACGAAGCACTTGTTCGTATAAACAAGGTTTGGCACTGTCACTCTTTCCTTAAAGATACATCATTTGAGTAACTTTTACTATTTGACAGTGATTTGTTTGAATGCAATTTAATTTCGTTAATAAATTATCATGCCTAGAATGCAAAGACATGCAAATGTTTGCCAGTTGACACAATTTAAGAGTGGGGCCGCATTGTAGATCTAAGAGAAGCCGGATTACCTGTTCGGGAAATTGGAAGAAGAATAAATAGGACTGTTCACACAGTGCTGAGAATATGGCGAACGTAGGTGGAAGAAAGTCAACAACAACGAGCTAGAGGCACAGGACGCCGTTCAGCCACGACCGAACTCTCTTCTTCGGCTTTTGGTCATAAGAGACCGTTTTTCAACTTCAAGGCCAATTGCTAACGAGTGGTACGAAGAGCATACAAGGTTAATTGGAATGCAGCAATCTACTGCAGAATCAGATCTTTTGGGCTCGTTTCTTACAGACCATATCTGGCTTTACCTTTAACGGCGAAACATCGGCATCAACAACTAAAGTAATGCTGAGAAAGACATCAGTAGGATGCGAAACGGAATCGTGTTGTTTTTAGTGATAAATCCCGATTCTTTATATGTGGTTATGACGGCACTGCTCGTGTAAGAAGATATTGCGGAGAACGGCAAAATCCGGAGTTCTTCATGGAAAGGCACGTACATCGATCGCACAGTGGGTGTTATGGTTTGAGGTGCCATCACACATGGTAGTAGGTCACCTCTAGTTTTTGTACAAGGTACTGTGACGGCTCAGCGGTATATCGAATAAATTGTAGACCTCCATTTGTTACCCAACATTCGAACACTTCCAAATCCACCTTTCCAGCAGGGTAAGGCACGCCCTCACGGTGCACGTGTTACTTTACGTCATTTTGAAGGAGCGTAAATTAATTTAATGTCTTGGTCACCAAGCCCCCCGGACCTTTCCGCAACACAGCATGTGTGGGATATCATAGGTCGAAGATTGTTCATATTGTCACACCATCCACAGACATTAGAGGCACTACGGAGTGGAATTCAAGTAACATGGGACACTATATCTCAAGAAGAAATTGACCACCTAATTACATCAATGTCTAGGCGCCTCTATAAATTTATACAAAGTAATTAGATCTTAAAATTTGGATCAGTTGTGCTGTTTAACAATAACAATAAATCTATAAAATAGTTTTTTATTTTTTACATTGTTTATGTATGTTACATGTTTTTAATTTTATCATTATTTTTTGGTGCTCCTTTTTATATGTCACTTAAGATAATAAAGTTGTTGCACTTCAAGTAAAATTTTTACAACTTATCAACAAACAACAAACTATCTTTGACTATTTTCACCACTTCAAGAACTATTTAAAAATTAATCATTTCTATCAAGAAAATAGAAAACAATATACAATGGATTGTAATAATATCCAACTCGTTTAGTTATATATCTAATTGTTAATCTCCATTAGTGATTACTAAATCTTTAATTGTTTTAACATGTTGATCATCAGTTTACTCCAATATGATCTATGTCCTTAAATATTTCGCTGGATGATTTACGTTCATTATCAAAATACTTCTGCAATCTATACAGTATTTCGAGATGATTTTGATGACAAATTATTTCTCAATATTTTCCATGCAATCTAAAACATTTATACATCGAATGATGTGTTGACAATTTTAGAGCTTTGATCATGCTCTTTAGGATCTTATTTGAAAGATACTTGAATTATAATGTTTCCGTTTAGAAAATATTAATCCTATTGTATTATTAAATTCTTTGAAATCATTATAAACATTTTTTATGCAACATACATTATATATTTATATTTGTATATTTTACATTATATATTAATGTTAAAATTCAAATATAGGCCATGAAAACTTTATTTGACTAAACTTAGATAAAATCGACACTACAATTTGCTTTGAAGTTGGGATGATCGTCCTTGACATCTGACAGAAGTTACATAACACTTATTATAAATTATAACGTCCTTTATAATTGTTAAAAATGTTTGTCGTCGTTTTAAAACGGATACATTTATCGAGCAAAGAATTTGCATTAACTTTTGTCTAAAAAATAAAATGTCTTGTGCTTATGTAATAAGAATGTTAAAAGAGTATTACGGTAATAGAGCTATGTTAATAAAAATGTTTACAAGTAGTACAAGAACTTTAGTGATGGTAGAGAAGCCTGGTTCAGGAAGACCTTCCACGTCAACCATTAAAGAAAACATCGAAATAATAGCCGATTTAATATTGAATACATTGTACACATTACTGGAATAGCATTTGGATCGATTCAATTAAATTTTAAAAAATAATTTAAGCTTGTCTCGTCAGGTTTCGAAAAAAAACGGATTTTTTTTGCAAAAAGTTGAAGTTACTGAAGAGATATTTATATAACATTCCGAAATGCATTATTACCGCTGATGAGACATGAAGCAGAAACATCTAAACAATCTTACGAGCATCATGTTAAAGTTGAAGCAAAGCCCATAAAAACACTTCAAAGCCTATCAAAACCCAAAGCCATGTTTTCTTCGATTACCGTGGTAATGTTCACAAAGAGTTCCTTCCAACTGATCAAACAGTTTATAAAGAATATTATTTAAGGAGTATTCGTCATTTACGTGAGTACATTTCAAAAAAAAGTCTAGGTTTGTGGCAAAACAATTTACGATTTTGCATTACAATAACGATCCATTTCACACAACAATAATTATGCATCAATTTTAGTTAACAATCAAACAAACGCCATTCCACAAGCACCATATTCACCAGACATGGCACCGTGTGACTTTGCCTATTCCGTCGATTGAAAAAAGACTTCTTGGACACCGTTTTAAGTCTTTAGAAGTCATTCAAGAGTGGTGGCTTTGAAGCGCCCAAATATTGAAAAGCTTATAAAACCCAAATATACAAGATTTTAATTGTCAGGTTTGTTAATATTCTATTAGTTCGCAACTGTTTTTATGCTCATAAAGCATTTTCTCAAAGCAAAAAGTTTTAGGCGACAATCCTGGCCTTCTGTGTGTGTTATTCTTCACCTTCTGTATCCCTAGCATGCTTTATCGATCTTCGCCTCTTATTGAAACTGATAATAAAATTGTAAAATATAAATTCAGTAAAATTGTATGCATGAATAAATTTTGGTATGCAAGAAAACTCAATTATTTTCGATCATTTAATCCAATATTTTAATAAAATTATTTTTAAAGAAAGTAAATCTTACATATATTTTACAGCTATTAATATAAAAATAGGGAAGGATTGAAAAAGAAGAATTGTTTTTGATTGATTAGAAACAATTAGTATTGAATATATTGCTTATAAAATACATTACAAATTTTTTGTTGAAGAGAATGAGTAAGATATGCTTCGGAATTTAATATCTATGATATATTGACGTGGAATATTTACTTTTATACGGAATACCAATGCCGTGTACGTGCATTTTACCATATTAATTTCTTTACATATTGGCGAAGGCGCAACCATTTTATACACTGCCCAACCTTAAAGAAAATATAAATGTAGCTGTTGCCAAACAAAGAGCACCAAAAAATATTATTTAAAATACAATACAATACAATACTAAATGCTTTCTGATAAATTGATGCTATAAAATTTAAAATACATCAACTTCTCCAACATGCTTGATATATCATTTCACAAAGGTGATCTCAACTATTTTGCATTATATTGGATAAAAATGATATATTAATTATTCAGACAAAACACGACAATTTATAACTAACTCTATAACTAACTTGGGTAAACGAACATGACTCGGAGAAAAAAATGTGGCATCATTTGTGGAAGTTAATAAATGGATGGTTGGCCATCCGAGGAAAAATCAGACTTATATTCTGCATTTTAATAGGCAAGTATGTAAAAACCATAAAACTTCTTCGGTAAGCTTTTCAAGACACTAACAGATTAAGCATAGATCAAAGGTCGATTGCTCGAGATGGATGGTGATTGGATTTAATCGGTAACCGAAGGCTCAACCTTGTTAACCTATAGATTGCTAAATGCCTCAGTTAGTAACGAGTCTCTAATTCTAAATCATTTACCTCTATCCGTAATAAAACACATGAATTATTGTTCCACCATAGCTGGCTTTACCCATTCTCGCTTTATTTGTAAAATTTTCGTATACTTTCGGCTCAATTTCAGAAATAACACATTGAATTTAAACTCAAAATAGTGGAATCATTAAAAGTTGTTTCCATATACCTTTTTTCCAAATAGCCCCAGATTCAACAATACCAAATCTCATGATATTGATAGCCAATTTAAATCGCTAAAACAAAAATGGTCCGACCAGGAAAGTTGGTATACACTAAGTATATGATGATTCTCACTATATCTCTTGTTACCATTGTTGCATACTCTTATTAGAACAACATATTTTGAAATCACATTAATTGACCAAAATAATTAACCAAAATATACGAGTTATAATTTTGGTTTGACAGTCTTCGAAAACAGGTAAGTTCGACATTTTTCTACCATGGAAAAAAACCAATTTCGTGTGTTGATTAAACTCTACTTTTTGCGTGATCAAACAATTACGCAAACTAAAAAAGTTGAAAAAAAACAGTATGGAGACTGCTCATTTACATTTTATGGTTCATAAGGTTCATAAGGTTTATAAGGTTTATAAAGTACATAAGGTTCATAAGGTTCATTGGGTTTATAAGATTCATAAGATTTATAACATTCATAAGGTTCATAAGGTTCATAAGGCTCATAAGGTTCATAAGGTTCATAAAGTTCATAAGGTTCATAAGGTTCATAAGGTTTGTAAGGTTCATAAGGTTCGTAAGCTTCGTAAGGCTCATAAGGTTCATAAGGTTCATATAATTCTTAAGGTTCATAAGGTCCATAAGGTCCATAACGTCCATAAGGTACATAAGGTTCATATGGTTTATATGATATATAAGGTTCATGAGATTCAAGAAATGCATGAGGTTCATAAGGTTTACAAGGTTCATAAGGTTTATAAGGTTTATAAAATTTATAAGGTTCATAAGGTTCATAAAGCCCATAAAGTTGATAAGGTTCATTAAGTTCATAAGGTTTTTAAAGTTCATAAGGTTCATAGGGTTTATTTGGTTTATGAGGTTAACAGGCTTCGTGGGATTTATGAGGTTCACAAGGTT